>PVKV010022801.1:0-34613 GCA_004027835.1 Alouatta palliata | reverse complement strand
AAAAAAAAAAAAAAAAAAAAAAGAAAGGTGTGTGAGGGTAAAGGGCTGATACAGGGCTTGGCAGGGGGCAGGGCGAGGAATGGAAGCTGGAGTACGTGGGAGACAGGTCACGGGCAGAGCCCCTGGCCGGGATGTTTCCTCTGGATCTACTGATAGGCTTGCAGATGAGTATAGGGACGATGATCAGCAGAAAATGGTCATGATGATACCCAAAATCAGGGCCCAGATGTTCAGGCACCTGGCGGTGGAGGCGTAGGCTTGGGCCCCGGTCAGGTCACCAACCATCTTCCTGTCCCTAGACTTCACAGAGTAGGCGAACGCTATGAAGCCCAGGCAGCAGGAGTTCATGAAGAGGGTGTTGAACAGGGACCAAATGACATGGTCAGGCACGGAGGTCTTGCTTCGAGTGTGGATCACCATGGATGTCGGGGGCGCAGGGTTGTGGGGCGCCCTAGCACATGCACCTCATGCTCGTCCTTGAGCATCTCATAGTTGGGGGGACAGTCGGTGCTGGCGGGAGTGAAGAAGGTTTGGACAGTGTGGTTCATGGTGTCCAGGGAAGACCAGCCGTGGTTGAGTTGCTGAATAATAATTATTATAATGAAAACATTCAACATATTGTGAGAATTACCAAAGTGTGACAGAGACATACAGTGAGCACATGCTGTCGGGAAGATGGCACTATTAGACTTGCTCCTTGCAGGGTTGCGTGAAGTCTTCAGTTTGTAAGAAACGCAGCATCTGCAAGTGCAGTAAAGGAAACCAGTACAACGAGGGGCCTGACTTAGAGGGGAAGGGGCGTGAAACACTCACGGTAGTGCCAACAGGAAAGGACATTTGTCACTGGCGCTACTGAAGAAAGAGTAGGTGGCCTGGATGATCCCCAGCGTGGGAGCACGTGGTTGGGTCGCTTAGGATATTTTTGGCTGTGACTGATGGAATAACAATGCCTTCAGCACCGCAGATGACCCTGCAACATGTAAGCTGGAGGAATGGGGCTCCTGGCAGGCGGGGCAGCCCCGTGGTGGGTGTCATTGAGCCCTCATATGGTGGTGCCACTCGTGGTCACAGGACGGACTCTGCAGCGACAAGGTCTGCATTGGTGAGTGATGCAGAGAAGTATTAGGAAAATGATGCCGGGCGCAGTGGCTCACGCCTGTAATCCCAGCACTTTGGGAGGCCAAGGTGGGTGGATCACCTGAGGTCAGGAGTTCAAGACCAGCCTGGCCATCATGGTGAAACCCCATGTTTAAAAACAAAGAGGGAAAGAAAGAGAGAGAGAGAGGGGCAGGGAGGGAGGGAGGGAAAGGAAAGGAGAGGAAAGGAAATGACAACGGAAAACAGCCTTTGAGGTGGTGATTCAGGAGGTCAACGATGGCTTCAGAGAAGGGATTTGAGTTACTCTGGCCGAAGACCGAGAGGCCGAGACTTAGAACTTCATTCTACTATAAGGGGAGAGGACAAGACCTCTCAAAGAAGCTTGAGAGCATGGTGAGAAAAGGAAGGGCCTTTAAAAAAAACTTTTCACGAAGAATATATAGCAATTGTAATGAGAAAAAATGAAATCAGTCTCAGCCCCTTCATGGTGAAGATTTCGGTGTTGGATAGATAAGGTCATTGTAGGACCCCCTTTTAAGAAAAACCAGCCTGTTTCCAAATTCTGCTCAGTGTTTGATACCGGTAGTCCCCTTCTTTGTTCCACCTGCCCTCTAATTGTTGGGGTGTGTCTACCCCACCCTAGAATTGTCAGTTGCTCAGCGTTTTAGCTTCCTATGGAGTAAAATGGAAATGAAAATCCAGACACAGAGAAATGTTCCTTCCTCCCTCCCTCCCTCCCTTCCTTCCTCTCTCTTTCTCTCTCTCTCTCTCTCTCTCTCTCTCTCTCTTTCTTTTCTTTCTTCTTCCTTTTTTTTTTTTTTGACACAGAGATTTGCTCTTGTTGCCCAGGCTGAAATGCAGTGGCGCGATCTGGGCTCACTGCAACCTCCGCCTCCTGGATTCAAGTGATTCTCCTGCTTCAGCTTCCTGAGTAGCTGGGATTTCAGGCACATACCACCACGCCCAGCTGATTTTTGTATTTTTAGTAGAGATTGGGTTTCACCATGTTGGTCAGGCTGGTCTCGAACTCCTGACCTCGTGATCTGCCGGCCTTGACCTCCCAAAGTGCTGGGATTATAGGCGTGAGCCACCACACCCGGCCAAAATGTGCCTTTCTTTCATTAGAATTTAAGATTTATTCTTGCTTGACTGTAGATTGTTAAGAATACTTCAGTTTTTAGTTTCTCTCTGTTACGTGTTTAATGTTTTGTGAGACTACTACTTAATGTTACTTTGTGATCCTTTTCTTTTTTTTTTTTGAGACGGAGTTTCGCTCTTGTTGCCCAGGCTGGAGTGCAATGGCGCGATCTCGGCTCACCGCAACCTCCGCCTCCCGGGTTCAAGCAATTCTCCTGCCTCAGCCTCCTGAGTAGCTGGGACCACAGGCACGTGCCACCATGCCCAGCTAATTTTTGTATTTTTAGTAGAGACGGGGTTTCACCATGTTGACCAGGATGGTCTCGATCTCTTGACCTCGTGATCCACCCACCTCGGCCTCCCAAAGTGCTGGGATTACAGGCGTGAGCCACCGCGCCCGGCCAAAAACTCCATTTTGTCACCAGTAGTTGGCCAGACATTACAAAGAAACTATAGAAATTAGAGAACTGGAAAGATAGGCCTGTAGAGGAACTTTTAAGAGAAGCTCAGTGTATGTGAGAAGAGATGAAAAAAAGCAAACATTGTTACCCTCCTTCCAACAAAAAACCCCAGGAAATGAGACTCAGCCACTTCCCTCAGTGACCCGGAGTTGCACACACTTCTAGACAGTGCCTCCAAGGGGCAAAACTTAGGAAGGATTTAAGTCCTCACGTCCTCATATCCCATATAAGGGACATGAAGAGGCCAGGTCAGGGAACCTTGGGACAGGAAGGGGGGGAGGGCGGGCAAGATAAATGTTGCCCATGTGAAGGAGTAGGTCACTTTAAGAGAGAATGTCCCAGATGGGAGAAGGAGAAGGAAATCATTCCACTTAGGGTCTTTGAAGAAGAATAGGGAGGTCAGGGGCTCCGCTCTTTTTATCTTGAGTCCCACCAAGAGCCCTTGATAAATGTAGAGGCGGGACCTGAACGTGAAGTCATAACCTTTTGATAGATTCAGAAGCAGCTTCTCCTTCATTGTCCCTCCTACCTAATGTCCCCTGCTCCTCAAACGAGCTCTTTGTCTCAGGGTGAAGGGAGAAGGATTTAAAGCAGTAATCTTAGAAGATACAGAAGTCCTGTTTTGAAAGGGGTCTCTCTTAAATCAGGCCTGACCTTTGAGTGATAATCAGTTAAATCTAAACACATGGGACCCCATGTATGCAGAAGTCCCTCCAACACATACGTAAAAATTGATCAGCCCACATTAAATTCCGGCTGATCCCTGAAGAAGGAATTAACCTATTAAGAAGAGTCTTGAGGTTAAAATTCGGTATAGGCCTACATGTAGGCTCAGAGGGATTCCTCACTTCATTAAATTTACTCACCACCGCAGAAGAAAAATATATCCACCTTGATGTATAGTCAAGAGAAGGAAACTGTGGAAGACTCCAGATCCCTTCAATACATATAAAGTTAAAAAATCCTGGGGAAATAGTAAGGAGAAAGCAATACTCCATTCCCCTAGAAGGCAGAATAGGTTTAAAGCCTGTGATTGAAGGCCTCATTCAAGACAGGGTCCTTGAACCCTGTATGTCCCCTTACAATACCCCCATATTGTGTATAAAGAAATCAGATGGGACGTAGCGGCTTGTACAAGATCTCTGGGCTATTAACCAGATAGTTCAAACTACCCACCCTGCTGTTCTAATCTTACACCGTTTTCAGCAGAATTCCACATGATCATCAATGGTTTACAGTTACAGATTTAAAAGATACCTTCTGGGCATGTCCCTTGGCTGAAGACAGCCGAGACATACTTGCTTTTGAATGAGAACGTCCCCATCCTGGACGAAAGCACCAGTACAGACGGACACTTTTGCCCCAGAGGTTCTCACGGATTCACCTAACCGCTTTGGTCAAGTCCCAGAACGGGTCCTAGAAAAAGTTTCCATCCCACAGCATACATGCTTGCTCCGGTGTGTAGATGACTTCCTTGTATCTGGGGAAGCTATAGAACAAGTAGTGGGCTTTTCCATTCACCTCCGTCACTTTTAACAAGGAAGAGGATTACAGATCTCAAAAGGAAAATTCCAGTTTGTAGAACCTGAAGTTAAATACCTAGGACACTTGGCCGGGTGTGGTGGCTCACGCCTGTAATCCCTGCACTTTGGGAGGCCGAGGCGGGTGGATCACCTGAGGTCAGGAGTTAGAGACCAGTCTGACCAACACGGTGAAACCCTGTCTCGATTTAAAAATAATAATAATAATAATAATAATAATAAAATAAAAAATAAAAAAATACCTAGGACACTTAATAGGAAAGGCAAATGAAGGACAGGGCCTAAATGGGTCAAAGGAATCATGTCCTTACCTCTGCCTGAAACCAAGCAAGAGCTCAGAAAATTTTTAGGATTAGCTGGGTATTGTTGATTATGGATTGACTTATATGCCCTAAAGATGATGCTTACCCAAGAAAAACCTGACCTTCTCTTGTGGACTTCTGAAGAAATCCACCAGGTTGAGGAGTTAAAACACCTACTCATCCCAGCCCGTCTTAGCCCTGCCTTCCCTAGAAAAACCATTTCACCTTTTCGTTAACGTGAACAAGGGGGTAGCTTTAGGGGTGCTTACTCAAGAGTATGGGGGCCACCGACAACCTGTAGCCTTTCTATCAAAAGTTTTATACTCGGTAACCTGTGGGTGGCCCGAATGTATCCAGTCTATCACGGCTACCGCCTGGTTAACTGAAGAAAGCAGGCAGTTAACCTTTGGGAGAAACTTGGTGATGAGCACACCCCATCAAGTTAGGACACTCTTAAATCAGCAGGCAGGAAGATGGCTCACAGACTCCCAGATTTCAAAATACAAAGCTATGGTACTGGAAAGTAATGACTTAACATTAACTACTCACAGTTCACTCAGCCTAACAGGTGTCCTGACGGGAAACCTAAATCTGAAAGGGCTTGAACATAAGTGTTTAGATTTAACTGAGTGTCTTTATTTATTTAATTCAAATTTTTTTTTTTTTAAAGATGGGGTTTCACCATGTTGGTCAGGCTGGTCTTGAACTCTCGACCTCAGGTGATCCGCCTTGGCCTCAAAAGTGCTTGGATTACAGGCATGAGCCACCACACTCAATTGAGTATCACTCAAAGGTCAGGCCCGATTTAAGAGAGACCCCTTTCAAAACAGGACAACACCTATTCATAGATGGCTCCTCCCAGGTAATTGAGAGAAAAAGGTATCATGGGTATTCAGTGGTGGATGGGGAAGCTTTTGAAGATGTAGGTCAGGAGGATTGCCCAAACATGTTAATTGTTTGCATCAAATCAGGCCTTAAAACATTTACAAAACCAAGAAGGGGCTGTTTATACTGATTCTAAGTATGCCTTCAGGGTAGCCCATACCTTTGGAAAAATTTGGACTGAACAAGGTTTTATTAATAGCAAAGGCCAAGATTTTGTCCACAAAGAATTAATCACCCAGGTATTAGATAACCTTCAGTTGCCAGAGGAAATAGCTATTGTCCATGTTCCAGAATACCAGAAAAATCTTTCTTTTGAAAGCTGAGGGAATCACCTTGTAGACCAAATAGCCGAGCAGTTTCCTCTGAAACGCCCCCGTTTTTCACCCCCCACACTTGCCTTTCTACCCGACTGCCATTCCCATCTTCTCTCTCACTGAAAAGGAGACATTAATAAACATAGGAGCCAAGGGAAACTCAGAAGGGAAACGGGTGTTAACAGATCAAAGAGAAACGCTATCCAGATCTCTCATGAGGGAGGTTTTGTCTGAGCTGCATCAAGGAACCTGTTGGGGACCCCAAGCTATGTGTGTTGCAGTTCTTAGGGTCTATGGATGTGCAGGAATTATACGCTAGCAAAACAACTTACAAGTACTTGTTTAATATGTAAAAGAAACCTAATAAGCAAACCCTAAGAAAACTACCCCTTGGAGGAGAAAACCCAGGATTAAGGCCATTCCAAAGCATCCAAATTGATCACACCAAAATGCCCCCAATAGGTTGCCTAAAGTATCTTCTAGTAATAGTGGATCTCCTTACTCACTGGGTAGAAGCTGTTTTCTCCTCTCCCTCTCCCTCTCTCCCTCTCTCCCTCTCTCCCTCATTTTTTTAAGAGACAGTGTCTCGCTGTGTTGCCCAGGCTGGAGTGCAGTGGCTATTCACAAGCACGATCCCACTACTGATCAACACGGGAGTTTTGACCTGTTCTGTTTCCTACCTGGGCCAGTTCACCCCTCCTTAGGCAACCTGGTGGTCCCCCGCTCCCGGGAGGTCACTGTATTGATGCCGAACTTAGTGCGGACACCAGATCGGCATAGCACACTACAGCCCAGAACTCCTGGGCTCAAGTGATCCTCCCACCTCAGCCTCCCGAGTAGCTGGGACTACAGGCACGCACCACCGCGCCCGGCGGCAAACTGTTCCCTTTTCAAGTGCAGCCACCAGTAACTACTACAATTAAAGCATTAATCGAAAATATCATACCTACGTTTGCATTAAGAGAAAATAGTGATTCAGATAATAGAACTCATTTCACTGCACGTGTCATTAAAAAGCTAGCCCGAGTATTAGAATAGGACTACCCCCTTGGCACCCACCTTCATCAGGAGGAGTAGAAAGAATGAGCCAAACCCTAAAAAGCCACCTAACTAAATTAGTTTGAGAGACTTGACTACTTGGATCAGATGCCTTCCTATTGCCTTATTGAGGGTCCGAAGTGCCCCTCGGAAAGATATTGGCTTATCTCCTTATGAAATGCTACATCATTGCTTTATTTACACTCCGCGGCTGACATTCTTTCAAACATTTAGTTTGAAACTAAAGATCAGTTTCTCAGGAGCTGTATACTTGGTCTGTCTTCCACTTTCTCTTCTCCCTCTTTTTTTTTTTTTTTTTTTTAAAGATGGGGTTTCACCATGTTGGTCAGGCTGGTCTTGAACTCCCGACCTCAGGTGATCTGCCCGCCTTGGCCTCCAAAGTGCTTGGATTACAGGCGTGAGGCACCACGCCCGGCCCACTTTCTCTTCTCTCAGAACTAAAGGTCTTTTGGCACAGACGCCACCCCTGGAGTTCCCAGCACATCAGCCCCAGCCTGGGGATCACATTCTCATCAAAAGCTGGAAAGAAGGAAAGCTCAAACTGGCTCGAGTAGGACCCTATCTAATGCTTCTGACGACAGAGACCACTGTCTGCATGGCCGAAAGGGGTGGACACACCACACGTGGGTGAAAGGAGTGACTTCCACAGCCAGAGAAAAATGGACCACGACCCCAGGGCCCAACCCCACCAAATTAACTCTAAAGAGGGCTTAATAATCACTTGTTTATTTTCTGTTTTCTTTGCAACAGAAAGTCACCTTGTCATCAGTGTGACTCAGACTAACTGTCCCTTAACCCTTCAGTTCCCCACTTGTTCAGTCCTCTCATGTGGAGACGAACCAGCTCAAAAGCAGCTATCAAATGTAGATAAGTGTCTATGTCCCTACCGTAGTGAGTCAGCCACGTGTAAGTATGGAGCCTTAAAAAGTCCCTGTGGTGACTGGACGGATGTTTGGTGGACCACCCAATATGGGGGATGGACAGCCAGGCCCCCTTCTTCAAATAAGTTTCAAGGACTGAAACAAACTCCAACTTACTCATGGTCCCCCCCCCACCTCACCAAATTGTAAACTATTGCAGTGTAACCCCTTATTGCTAATTATAGATAATCTCCAAACAGTGGACCAGCAGCCCTCCATATTCGAACAGTAGATGTTACAGGATGGGATCCCATAGAAATCTTTTCTGCTATCCTGCAACCCCAGTCAGTCAGTCTGTGTGTGTGTGTGTGTGTGTGTGTGTGTGTGTGTGTGTGTGTGTGTGTGTGTGTATGTTTTGCTCTTGTTGCCCAGGCTGGAGTGCAATGGTGTGATCTCGGCTCACAGCAACCTCCACCTCCCAGGTTCAAGCATTTCTGCTGTCTCAGCCTCCCAAGTAGCCTGGATGACAGGCATGTGCCACCATGCCCAGCTAATTTTGTAGTAGAGACCGGGTTTCTCCATGTTAGTCAGGTTGGTCTCAAACTCCCCACCTCAGGTGACCTGCCCACCTCAGCCTCCCAAAGTGCTGGGATTACAGGCAAGAGCCACCATGCCCGGCTCTCTCTTTCTATTGATAGACATTTGAGTTTTTTTCCTTTTCCTGTTAGTGGATATTTGAGTTATTTATATTGTTTGGCAATTATGAGTAAAGGTGCTGAGTGTATTCACATACAAGTCTTTGTAGACACATTTTCCATTCTGTTGGGTAAAAACCTAGCAGTGAAATTGCTGGGTCCTATGTAAGTATATGTCTAAATGACCAAACTGTTTTCCAAGTGATTTACTTTTTGTTCTTTTAATTGAGGCATAGTTTGTATACATTAAATCCTCCTTCCACACCTTTTTGTTGTACATTTCTGTGACTTTTTTCTTTTTTGCTTTTTGAGACAGAGTCTTGCTCTGTCGCCCAGGCTGCAGCCATGTAAATGGAAGTGCGTAATACGTAGCCGTTTGAACCTTGCCCCTTCTTCCTGGCGTCATTCATTTGTTGCACGTATCAGCGCTTACTCCTTTTCACTACCAAATAATGATCCACTGTTGGGACTGACATCAGTTTGTCCCTTCACTGGTAGAACAGCGTTTGTGTTGTTCCTAGTATTGGCTATCATCAGTAAAGCTGCGTCAGCTTCATGTCTGTGTGTCCGCCACATGCAGATGTTTGTGAGAATACCTGGGAAGAAGATTGCACCCGCCACCACGCCTGGGTAATTTTTTGTTTGGTTTGGTTTTGTTTTTTGAGACAGAGTCTTGCTCTGCCGCCAGACTGGAGTGCAGTGGCTCGATCTCAACTCACTGCAACCTCCACCTCCCAGATTCAAATGATGGTGCTTTTGAAATGCTTTTGGGTTTTGTTATTTTTGGAGACGGTCTGGCTCTTTTGCGGAGGTTGGAGTGCAGTGACGTGATCTTGGCTCATTGCAACCTCTGCCACCCAGGTTCAAGCAGTTCTCCTGTTCAGTCTCCTGAGTAACAGGCCTCAGCACATCCAGCTTCTTTTTTTTTTTTTTTTTTTGAGACGGAGTCTTGCTCTGCTGCTGACGCTGGCGCGCAGTGGTGCGACCTCAGCTTGCCGCAACCTCTGCCTCCCGGGTTCAAGTGATTCTGCTTCAGCCTCCTGAGTAGCTGGGATTACAGATGTGTGCCACCACACCTGTATTTTTTAGTAGAGACAGGGGTTTGTATTTTTATTTGTATTTTTAGTAGAGACAGGGTTCCACCATATTGCTCAGGCTGGTCTCAAACTCCTGACCTCGTGATCTGTCCACCTTGGCCTCTCAAAATTCTGGAATTACAGGTGTGAGCCACCACGCCCGGCTCCTAGCTATTTTTTAAATTTGTGTTTATTTATTTATTTATTTATTTTTGAGACATAGTCTTGCTGTGTCGCCCAGGCTGGAGTGCAGTGGCACTATCTTGGCTCACTGCAACCTCTGCTTCCCGGGTTCAAGCAATTCTCCTGCCTCAGCCTTCCAAGTAGCTGGGACTACAGGCGCCTGCCACCATACCTGGCTAATTTTTTGTATTTTTAGTAGAGATGGGATTTCATCATGTTGGCCAGGCTGGTCTTGAACTCCTGACCTCAAGTGATCCACCCACCTCAGCCTCCCAGAGTGCTGGGATTACAGGCATGAGCCACTACACCCGGCCAGAAATGTTTTTGCTGATAGTGTGTAAGAAGTAGTTTAATTACTCTTTATGTAATTTTCACGAAGTAGGTGGTATTTTTCTGATTGTAATTTGGGACCATCTAGTGGGCTAACCCTTAGAAGTGAAGTTCTAAGGAAGGATTGCCTTTTCCAGCTTAATTCTGAGGATAGAGAATCAGTGTACATTGCAAAAGGCAAACCTTCCCCTCAGGCTGCTGAAAGGGATTTTGCTCAGAAGTTCGTTGTGCAGGAGAAGAATCCACATTTACCACGTTAGTTTTGCATTCATTCGCTTAGTTAGTTTTGGATTTCTTTAGGATCCCAAGGGGAATTTAATGAAGAAAAAGAGCAGGCTATTATAATAATTCATTGTAGGATGATTTAAAAAGCAAAGACGGGCTGGGCGTGGTGGTTCACACTTTAATCTTAGCTTGATGACAGAAAGACCCAAAAAAGACTTTGGGAGGCCGAGGCGGGAGGTTCACTTGAGCCTCGCAGTTCCAGACCACCCTGGGCAATGCAGTGAGACTCCATCTCTTAAAAACAATTAGGCTGGCGTGGCGGCACATTCCTGTAGTCCCAGCTACTTGGGAAGCTCAGGTGGGAGGATCACGTGAGCCAGAAGGTCAAGGCTGCAGTGAGTCGTGTTTTGCCACTACACTCCAATCTGGGTGACGGAGCGAGACTGTGTCTCAGAAAAAAAAAAGAAAGCAAAGACAGTTTTTTTTGTGTATTTTACACTTGATTCCTGGAGTATGTAATGACTTACCTCATAGATTAATGGGATAAAAAGTGATGAATATATACTAACATGCAAATTCGGGAAATTGAATAAGATCAGTAGATAATATGAAGGTGGATATCCTCGTCTTGGTATTACAGTTTAGCAAAATGTTACCATTGGGGGGAACTGAGCAAAGTGTAAAAGGAATCTCTCTGTATTATTATTATTTTAGACAGAGTCTCGTTCTGTCACCCAGGCTAGAGTGCAGTGGCATGATCTCAGCATCCTGCAGCCTCTGCCTCCTGGGTTCAAAGATTCTCCTGTCTCAGCCTCCCAAGTAGCTGGGACTACAGACGCATGCCACCATGCCTAGCTAATTTTTGTATTTTCAGCAGAGAAGGGGTTTCTTCACATTGGCCAGGCTGGTCTCGAACTCCTGACCTCAGGAGATCCACCCATCTTAGCCTCCCGAAGTGCTGGGATTGCAGGCCTGAGCCACTGAGCCCGGCCCTCTCTCTGTATTATTTCTTAGAACTCTCTGTGAATCTACGAAAATTTCAGTTTAAAAAGTTAATGTAATGTAAGAAAAACATACTCCGGATTTATAACCTTGAAAGATTTCAGAGCTGGAACGGTGTTTGGGTCACCATCCTTAACTGAATGGTGCAGACAAGGAAATTTGGGTTAGATAAATTGCTAAAGGTCTCTTGGCTAGTTAATGGTTGTACTATATGAAAGGACCGGTTCTTCAGACTCTTCATCTGCCTACCTGCAACTTCATGAACTGTAGTAAATAAATAACCGGGATATACAAGAGAAGCAGAAACTTGCAGTAGACGGGCAGTAGGAAGCATAGGCCTTTGCATCCTTGGAGAGCTCTGGACGGACAAGGCGAGGAGCACGCCGTGGACTCTGATGGCCTCACAGTGCCTCCTCTGTACTTCACTGTGTGATTTTTTTTTTTTTTTTTCATTTATAAATTGAACTCTTTAGGCCAGACAATGGTCTAATCCCAGCACTTTGCGAGGCAAAGGTGGGCAGATCACCTGAGATTTGAGACCAGCCTGGCCAATGTGGTGAAACTCTCTTTCTATTAAAAATACAAAAATTAGCCAGGCGTGGTGGTGGATGCCTGTAATCTCAGCTACTTGGGAAGCTGAGGCAGGAGAATCACTTAAACCCGGGAGGCGGAGGTTGCGATAAGCTGAGATCACGCCACTGCCCTTCAGCCTGGGTGACAGAGGGAGATACCATGTCAAAAAAAAAAAAATATTGAGCACTTTAGTTAAAGCTGTTTAGAATACATCTGAATTATATTAGTCTGCTTAGTGGAGAAGAGGAGGAAAATCAGTTATTTGGAATAATATAGATAAATCATTTGATTATATGAATTTATACTTTTATTTTGAAAGATTTCAAACCTGGAAAAAATTCCAAAGAGTGGTACAGTGAACATTCATGTACTCTTCATTATATTCAATAATTCCATCACATTTGCTATCTTCTCTATGTCTGTGTGTGATAAGAGTGTACATTTCTTTTCTTTTTTTTTTTTTTTTGAGACGGAGTTTCGCTCTTGTTGCCCAGGCTGGAGTGCAATGGCGCGATCTCGGCTCACCGCAACCTCCGCCTCCTGGGTTCAAGCGATTCTCCTGCCTCAGCCTCCCGAGTAGCTGGGACTACAGGCGCCTGCCACCACGCCCAGCTACTTTTTGTATTTTTAGTAGAGACGGGGTTTCACCATGTTGACCAGGATGGTCTCGATCTCTTGAGCTCGTGATCCACCCGCCTCGGCCTCCCAAAGTGCTGGAATTACAGGCGTGAGCCACCGCGCCCGGCCACATTTCTTGATATATAAACATAAAATTCGGCCGGGTGCCGTGGCTCACACCTGTAACAGCACTTTGGGAGGCCAAGGTGGGTGGATCACTTGAGGTCAGGAATTTGAGACCAGCCTAGCCAACATGGTGACACCCCATCTCTACTGAAAATACAAAAATCAGCCAAATGTGGTGGCGTGGGCCTGTAATCCCAGCTACTTGGGAGGCTGAGGCAGGAGAATCACTTGAACCCGGGAAGCAGAAATGGCAGTGAGCCGAGATCAGGCCACTGCCCTCCAGCCTGAGTGACAGAGCGAGACCCCGTTTCAAAAATAAAAATAAACACAAAATTCACACCTTCTTGTCAGCATACATCATGGCATTTGACTTTTTTTTTGAGACGGAGCCTCGCTGTGTCGCCACGCTGGTGTGCAGTGGCATGATCTTCGCTCACTGCAACCTCTGCCTCCCAGGTTCAGGTGATTCTTGTGCCTCAGCCTCCCAAGTAGCTGAATCACTGGCACACGCCACCATGCCTGGCTAAATTTTGTAATTTTAGTTGAGGTTGGGGTTTTGCCATGTTGGCCAGGCGGGTCTCAAATTCCTGACCTATAGTAATTACCTGCCTCAGCCTCCTAAAATGCTGGGATTACAGGCGTGAGCCACCACGCCCAGCGTCCACTGACTAGGAATATTATCCTGTATACCACTTGCTATTTATATTTCTACAGAAAAATAATTTCCTAATATTGTCTAATGTGGGTCCAAATCCACATTTTTTCCCTTGTCACAAAAAGTTATCATTTTTATTTTGTTTTTGTAAAAGAGTAATAGTTGTTTATTTTTATATTGTTGATTAGAAGTAATTTATTTGCAGAATAAAAGTATCATAAATATTATTTCCCATTCCTGGGTTCTTACACCTTTTTTGGGGGGGCAGGGAAGACACAGTCTTGCTGTTGCCCAGGCTGGAGTGCAGTGGTGCGATCTTGGCTCACTACAACCTCTGCCTCGAGGGTTCAAGCGATTCTCCTGCCTCAGCCTCTTGAATAGCTTGGACTACAGGCGTGCTACTAATTTTTGTGTTTTTAGTAGAGATGGGGTTTCACCATGTTAGTCAGGATGGTCTTGATCTCTTGACCTTGTGATCCGCCCGCATTGGCCTCCCAAAGTGCTGGGATTACAGGCGTGAGCCACTGTGCCCAGCCGGTTCTTTCACTTTCTAAAAACATTTTTAATTAAAAATATTTTGAGGCCAGGCGCTCATGCCTGTAATCCCAGCACTTTGGGAGGCAGGCAGATCACTTGAGTCTGGGAATTGGAGACCAGCCTGAGCGATTAATTGAGACCTCGTCTCTACCAAAAGAAAAAAAATAATAACTGGTCATGGTGGTGTGCACCTGTAGTCCCAGCTACTTGGGGAGGCTGAGGTAGGAGGATTGCTTGAGCCCAGGAGGTTGAGGCTGCAGTGACCACTGAAGTCTAGCCTGGGTGACAGAATGAGACTCTTTTTCAAATAAACAAAACCTGTGCATCACTTTGTTAAAGGGAAATTTTATGTAAATACTTAATATATAAGATGGGTAAGAGTGAAGCATTGTTTGAAAATTGCTGTGGTGGGCCAGGCGCGGTGGCTCATACGTATAATCCCAGCACTCTGGGCACCCAAGGTAGTGGATCACGAGGTCAGGAGTTCAACACCAGCCTGGCCAAGATGGTGAAACCCGGTCTTTATTAAAATTCAAGAATTAGCCGAGCATGGCGGCGGGTGCCTGTAATCCCAGTTACTCAGGAGGCTGAGGTGGAGAACTGCTTGAACCCGGGAGGTGGAGGTTGCAGTGAGCCGAGATCGCGCTGCTGCACTCCAGCCTGAGCGACATTGCAAGACTCCGTCTGAAAAAGAAAAAAGGGCCGGGTGCGGTGGCTCACGCCTGTAATCCAAGCACTTTGGAAGCCAAGGCGGGTGGATCACGTGAGGTCGGGAGTTCAAGATTAGCCTGACCAACCTGGTGAAACCCCCTCTTTTTTTTTTTTTTTGAGACGGAGTTTTGCTCTTGTAACCCAGGCTGGAGTGCAATGGCGTGATCTCGGCTCACCGCAGCCTCCGCCTCACCGCAGCCTCCGCCTCCTGGGTTCAAGCAATTCTCCTGCCTCAGCCTCCCGCGTAGCTGGGACTACAGGCACGTGCCACCATGCCCAGCTAATTTTTGTATTTTTAGTAGAGACGGGGTTTCACCATGTTGACCAGGATGGTCTCGATCTCTTGACCTCGTGATCCACCCGCCTCGGCCTCCCAAAGTGCTGAGATTACAGGCGTGAGCCACCGCGCCCGGCCGAAACCCCGTCTTTAGAAAAGAAAAAAGGAAATTGCTGTGGTAATGGGAGTTGAAGTTTAAGCAGGGGTGAGTGATGTGATCGAGTATTTGGAACATTCCTGATGTATGAACTGTGTGTGATCAATATATGTTGAGTGAATGGAGAAATAATCTCTGCAGAAGAGAAAGCTTACTTCACTGTTAGTATAGAATGAACAGCCCAGAATCGGAAGGACAAGTTATGAGACTGGGTGAGAGATGATAGGACCTTCAGTGGGGGTTTTTGTCTGGGAGAAAATAACGGGAAACATTTATTGATAGAAGTGGTGATTAAGAGTGCAGATTCTGGAGCCAGACGGGGTTCGTTTCCTGGTGCCATCCACAGTGCCTCTGTGACATTGGACAGTTTACTTAACAGCTCTTAAACTCAGTGTTCTCATCTTTAGAAATGGGAAACCACAGCCGGGCGCGGTGGCTCACGCCTGTAATCCCAGCACTTTGGGAGGCCGAGGCGGGTCCATCACGAGGTCAAGAGATGGAGACCATCCTGGTCAACATGGTGAAACCCCGTCTCTACTAAAAATACAAAAATTAGCTGGGCGTGGTGGCACGCGCCTGTAGTCCCAGCTACTCAGAAGGCTGAGGCAGGAGAATCGCTTGAACATGGGAGGAGGAGGTTGCGGTGAGCGGAGGTCACGCCACTGCACTCCAGCCTGGGCAACAAGAGCGAAACTCCGTCTCAAAAAAAAAAAAAAAAAAAAAAAGAAATGGTAATCGACAGTACTGCTCATGGAGTTAATGTGAGAATTAAATGCCTTCAAGTTTGTGAAATGCCCAAATCCTGTCAACTTATAAATTGTGTTCAAATTAGCTGTTACTATTCACCAAACATTCAACACGTGCCAAGGATTGTTCATAATACAGAATTATCTCATTTGGTCATTACATTACAGAACAATATTTTATGAGATAATTGAGGCTGGGGGAGATTTCATATAAACTTGGGAGTCACAGGTAGTATGTAAACAGTAAGGCTAAATTAGGCAGAATTCAGTCAGGTGATGTGGGACTCCATCTGAGTTCCTCAGACAAGCATGCTGAGTAACTTCTGGGAGCTTGTTAGAAATGCAGAATCTCAGGCCTCACCCTGGATCTACTGAATCAGATTCAGCATTTGTATAAGGTCCCCAGGTGATGACTGTGCACATTTCAAGTGTGAGAAGCACCGGGCTCAGAGATCCGAGCTGGTCAAGTTCAACAGGAACAGAAAGCTTGGAGGCCTCGTATTTAGTGGTATAGTCGAAGATTCAGGAGGTGGGATGCCTGATACCCATCCTGGCTCTAACTCCAAGTCGTAGCTTTCGGACCTTGGCGGTCTTTTTCTTTTTCCCGGCCTTGGTTTTCTCATCTTTTGGCGAGACGGGGTCTCTTTCAGCTCTAGCATTTTCTGGTTCTCAGTCCAAAGTCTTCTGAGAATATGCTTGTGTAGGGTGCTTGGTTTGGTGAGCGGAGGAGTTGAGGAGTGGTGATTTTTATATGTGAGGATCAGCGCAAGTACATTCAGGTGTGACTATACGGTGAGTGTAAGATTGTGGATTTTACTACAGGAAAAATTTTAGTGTAATTTCATTATTTCTCAACTTTCAGTATTTCCATTTCAGGGAAAACCTGTGCAGAAATCTTGAAATTTAAGAAATACATTCTTTTTTTTTTTGAGACGGAGTTTCGCTCTTGTTGCCCAGGCTGGAGTGCAATGGCGCGATCTCGGCTCACCGCAACCTCCGCCTCCTGGGTTCAAGCAATTCTCCTGTCTCAGCCTCCCGAGTAGCTGGGACTACAGGCACGCGCCACCATGCCCAGCTAATTTTTGTATTTTTAGTAGAGACGGGGTTTCACCATGTTGACCAGGATGGTCTCGATCTCTTGACCTCGTGATCCACCCGGCTTGGCCTCCCAAAGTGCTGGGATTACAGGCGTGAGCCACCGTGCCCGGCTTTTTTTTTTTTTTTTTTTTTTAATTAAAGATGGGGTTTCACCGTGATGGCCAGGCTGGTTTTGACCTCCTGACCTCAGATGATCCACTCACCTTGGCCTCCCAAAGTGCTAGGATTACAGGTGTGAGCCACCGCGCCCGGCCTAAGAAATACATTCTTTTTGCATCTCTTTGAGTTTTGGACTTCACATTTAATGCTGACATGCTAATGCTCACATGGTGTGGTTTTTCATTATTATGCTTATTGTAATTCTGAAGTTAACATTTTATTTACCTACATGTCATAATTGATGTATTTTATAATAAGTTCTAAAACACCATTACTTTAAAAAAAATAATAAGTTCAGGTTCGACTTCCCCATTAGTCTAAGTTTCCTCATTTTTCTTCCTTTTGCCTGCAATGGAACGTCCAAAATAAACACATTTTAGTGTGACTTAGGTATCTGGTAATACGTTTTATTTCTAGGTGTTTTATTTACAGGATCTTTCCTGTAGTTTCAAAGGAATCTTTAGGGTTACCCTCAACTTCTATGCCAAAGTCAGGTTAAATGATTGAGGAGGAGGGGTTTGTGTTATGAGAAAGAAAGAAAGGTGTATGGGAAGGGCAGAACTTAGTACAGGCAGTCACTGCGGTGTGGTGGAGTAGATCAGGAGGTCTGGAATGGATGGCAGGTGCAGAGTAACTCAGAGGTGAAGATGCTTGCGCGGTGTTGAGTAAAGTTAGAGAAGCTAGGTACACCTCCCAACTTCCTTTTTATCCTTAGGAAACTCTTGAGAAATGTCCTTTTTCTTGCTGGTCATTTCATTTCTGAAGTCTCTGTTTGAAGGCGGAGCTGCATTCTGACTGCGGGGCTGGCGGCATCTTCTTTTCTCCCAGATTTAGCAGCTCAGGGAAAGAGAAAGTCTGAGACACGATGAAATAGAAGAGGGAGAGGTCAGAGAGTTTGTTCTGTAAATACTTTGCTGCTTATCCAGGTAATTGGGGTCTGACTTGCCTGTGTGTCATTGGCAGGATCCCAGGAGAGTCTTTTGTTTGCTTTGAGACAGAGTACTGGAATGCAGTGGTATCGTCTCTGCTCACTGCAGCCTCCACCTCCTGGGCTCAAGCAATCCTCTTGCCTCAGCCTCCTTAGTAGCTGGGACTACAGGCATGCACCACCAAGGCTGGCTTATTTTATTTTTAGTTTTGGTTGAGATGGGATCTATGTTGCTGAAGCTGGTCTTGAACTCCTAGGCTCAAGAGAATCTCCTGCCTTGGCCTCCCAAAGTGCTAGGATTACAGGTGTGAGTCACTGTGCCCAGCCCCCAGGAGAGTTTTTCTAAAGACTTCTAGAACAAGTGTGACTATGATTCAGAATCTTCATCTTCCCTAAAGAAGAAGTGTTCCAGAGGTGGGGAGGGACAGGTGACAGAAATTGATAGCTGAAGAGGTTTGTCAATGGATTAGTCTCTTTCTTCATAGTGCTTAATATAGGAAGACCAGAAGAATATTTTTGCAATTTATTTTTAAAAAACAGCTTTACTGAGGTATAACTGACATAATCAGCTGCATTTTTTTTTTTTTTTTG
This sequence comes from Alouatta palliata, assembly GCA_004027835.1. Taxonomy (NCBI): domain Eukaryota; kingdom Metazoa; phylum Chordata; class Mammalia; order Primates; family Atelidae; genus Alouatta; species Alouatta palliata. Next base: position 16,269 of record PVKV010022801.1, on the reverse strand, counting down.
AGGTAGTGTTTCGTTATTTTCCCCAAGCCTAGAGTACAATAGCGTGATCTCAGCTCACTGCAACCTCCCCCTACTGGGTTCAAGCGATTCTCCTGCCTCAGCCTCCCGATTAACTGGGATTACAGGCGCGCACCACCACGCCCGGCTAATTTTTTGTATTTTTAGTAGAAACAGGGTTTCACCACGTTCGCTAGGCTGATCTTGATCTCATGACCTTGTGATCTGCCCCCTCCTGACCTCAGGTGATCATCTGCCTCGGCCTCCCAAAGTGTTGGGATCACAGGTGTGAGCCACCATGCCTGGCCAACTGCAAATATATATATGCACAAGTTGGCAGGTTTCAACATGTTTATATGCCGTAGTGAGACCATCACCACAGTCAGGATGGTGAACGTGTCTGTCAGCGCCATGCAAGGATGTGGTACCCTTGTGTCCCTTCGTAATCTCTCTACCTCCTGTCTGACCCCAACCCATGTTTCTCCCAGGGCAGCCTTGCATCTGATTTCTGTCTCTGTTCGTTAGCTTACATTTCCTGGACTTCTACGTGAGATACGCTTTTGTTCTTGTTATTCTTGTCCCTTCTACTCAGTATAAATAGAGACTCACTTATATTCCGTAGCATGTGTTGGTAGTTGATTCTGTTTTATTGTTGAGTACTTGGCCAGTTTATGGATATATATAGTACTATAGTTTGTCTAGTGAGTTCATCTATTGGCAAAATTTGTGTACCGTTCTTAAGACATATGCTATTGTTTCTCTTGGTAAGTACCTGTAAGTAGAATGACTGGGTCATATGGTAGGTGAAAATTTAACCCTCTATTTTTTTTAACAGATGGGGTCTCGCTGTGTTGTCCAGTCTGGCCTTGAACTCCTAGGTGCAAGCAGTCCTCCCACCTCAGCCTCCTGAGTGGCTGGGACCGAAGGCGCTCAACACCATACCCAGCTCAACGTTGTACTTTTTTTTTTCTGTTTGGGGATAAAATCTCGCTCTGTCGCCCAGGCTGGAGTGCAGTGGTGTGATCTCGGCTCACTGCAGCCTCCGCCTCCCGGGTTCAAGATATTCTCCTGCCTCCGCCTCCCAAGTAGCTGGGATATTACAGGCGCCCGCCACCATGCCTGACTAATTTTTTTTGTATTTTTATTAGAGATGGGGTTTCGCCATGTTTGCCCAGGCCGATTTTGAGCTCCTGAGCTTGAGAAACCTGCTCACCTCTGCCTCCCAACGTGCAGGGATTACAGGCAGGAGTCATGCCTGGCCAACTGTTTTGTTTTGAAATTTCAGAGGAGTCTCACTCTGTTGCCCACACTGGAGTGCAGTGATGCAATGTCGGCTCACTGCAACCTCTGCGTCCTGGGATTGAGTGATTCTCCTGCGTTAGCCTCCCAAGTTGCTGGGATTACGGGTGTGCGCCACCATGCCTGGCTAATTTTTGCCGGCCAACGTTTGAGCTTTTAAAAAAAATCAATTTGGCCGGGCGCGGTGGCTCACGCCTGTAATCCCAGCACTTTGGGAGGCCGAGGCGGGTGGATCACGAGGTCAAGAGATCGAGACCATCCTGGTCAACATGGTGAAACCCCGTCTCTACTAAAAATACAAAAATTAGCTGGGCATGGTGTTGCACCCCTGTAGTCCCAGCTACTCGGGAGGCTGAGGCAGGAGAATTGCTTGAAACCAGGAGGCGGAGGTTGCGGTGAGCCGAGATCACGCCATTGCACTCCAGCGTGGGTAACAAGAGTGAAACTCCCTCCAAAAAAAAAAAAAAAAAATCAATTTATTTTAGAATAATTTTAGATTTATAGAATAGTTATAATGACAGCACAGAGAATGACTTCATATATATCAGGGCTTGGCAGACTTTTCTTGTGAAGAGCCAGATAATAAATATTTTAGACCAAATGGTGTTTCTTAGGACTTATTTTTTTTTTTGTCATCAGTTATCGTTAGTTTATTATAAAAGAAAGATATGGAAATTATTTACATAATGAAAGATTTCAGAACTTCAGTGGAATGGGCAGCTTCACATTGATGCCATTTCAATAGTGAGTTATTTCAGTCTACGTACTTTCCAAGAATGTCACCATCTCTAAACAGGAAATAATCCTTGTCATCTAAAACTACTTTGGTTCCTCCATATTCTGGGAGAAGAACTTTATCTCCAACTTTCACGCTAACTGGTTGAATCTCTCCACCCTTTCCTTTAGAACCCGATCCAGCAGCGACTACTGTTGCTTGCAATACTTTTCCTTGAGATTTTTCTGGGAGCATAATGCCTCCTTTGGTTACAGTTTCAGCAGCACTCCTTTCAACCAATACTCGGTCAAAGAGTGGGAGAAACTTTCTAAACGCCTGTCCTGCCATGACTCCCTCCGCCTCAGACTCGTACTCTGTTCTGGCGCACCGCGGCAAGGAGAGACCCCGTTTCTTAGGACAAGGGCAGCCATAAGACAATGAATGAATGAATGGACGTGGCTGTGTTCCAGTCAGACTTTACTTACAAAAACAGGTAGCACGCTGGATGTGGCCCTTGGATTATAGTTTGCTGTCTCCTGTAAACCCTCTGCCCAGCTTCCTCTAACGTTTAATGTTTTATAACCATGGTATATGTGTCAAAACTAAGACATTCACATTGCTGCAGTACTATGAACTAAACTGCGGACTGTTTAGATTCCAGCAGTTTCCCCGTCTTTTCATTTCAGCCTTCGTTTCTGCGTGCCACCTCACATCGTCCTCATGTCTCCTTAAGCCTCTTGTCATCCGTGTGGAGTCCTCGTTAACGTACTTATCCTTTGGGTTAGAATCATCCTGTTCAGCCGCTCAGATTGTTTCAGCTTTGGCCATCGGGAATTCTTTCAGGTGGACTCCTGTCTCCTTTAGACGGGTCCTTGTTTTTTCTGTTTCGGGTACCGCCATTGTTTGGCTGTCCCCCTTTTTATCCATTCAGCACATGATGGATTGTTTCTGCTTTCGGTTTTTGCTTTGGGGCTCTTCTAGATAATAGCTGCATGTATTTGCTTTCCGGTGTTTGTATTCCTTCTTTTTTTCTTGGACAGATACCTAGGAGTAGGATCGGAGTTAACGTTTTAACTTTTAAAGATAAAACTGGCAAACTTGTTTTCCAAAGTAACCACACCAATTTCTGCTTCCACAGTAGTGAGTAAGGGACTCTAGTCTCGTTACTGCCAGCCCTTTAATTGTCACTGTTCACTCGTGGGTGTGAACGGCTGTTTTACTGTGGTTTTGATCTGTGTCTCCTTTGTCACTAACAGTGTTCACCTTTTTCTGTGTTTGTTAGCCATTTATATCTTTGGTGATCTCTTGCTCATTTTACAATAGGGCTATTTGTCTATTGAGCTGTTTGTATGTTCTGGTTTTGCTTTTTCCTAATCTAAGGTCACAAAGGTTTTTTTCTTATATTTTCTAGAAGTTTCATTGTTTTATATTTTACATTTAAGTCTGCGTTTCATTTTGAGTTGATACTTGCATGTGATGTAAAGTACTGATCAAAATTTGTGGTTTTTTGTTTTTTTTGCAGGGAGGGGGCATGTGTGTAGGTAGCATTTGTGAAACAGACCATCCTGGCCTGGCGTGGTGGCTCACACTTGTAATCCCAGCACTTTGGGAGGCCGAGACGGGTGGATCACCTGAGGTCAGGAGTTCGAGACCAGCCTGGCCAATATGGTGAAACTTCATCTCTACTAAAAATGCCAAAATTAGTCTGGCATGGTGGCATGTGCCTGTAATTCCGTCTACTCTGGAGGCTGAGGCAGAAAAATCGCTTGAACCCAAGAGGCGGAGGTTGCAGTGAGCCGAGATCGCGTCACTGTGCTCCAGCCTGGGCAGCAAAGCAAGACTCCACATCGCCCCCCTCCGCCCACCGAAAAAGGACTATCCTTTATTAGTTGCCCAAGTCAGTTTTCCATATACATGTGGGTTCATTTCTGGGGTCACTGTTCTGTGTCATTGTACACTCTGTTACTGGTTTTGAGACAGTATCACAGTGTCTTAATTCGTGTAGCTTTTAATAAGTCATGAAATCAAATAATGTTAGTCCTCTCACTTTGCTGTTCATTTTCAAAGTTGCTTTGGCTATTTTATGTTTTTTACATTTCCATATGAATTTTAGAATTAGTTGATCAGTTTCTACAAAAAAGCCTGCTAGCATTTTGATTGGAGTTGTATTTAATATATAGATCGATTTGTAGAAAATGGACATCTTAACACTTGAGTTTTCTGGCCCAATCTCTCTAGGTTTCCTTTGATTTCTGACAAAAGTTTTATATTCAAATTCTCAACTCTGTAGGTATCGCCCATCTTTTGTCGGATTTATCCCAAAGATTCTTTTTGATTGCTGTTGTACCTTTTTAAAAGTTTTCAGGCTGGTCCGAGTGCAGTGGTGTTTACAACTAATTGATCACAGCCAGTTACAGATTCTTTGTTCCTTTTCCACTTCCGCTGCTTTGCCTGACTAGCCTAAAAAAAACAAAAAATAAAAAAAATAAACAATAAAAAAAAAAGTTTTTAGCCGAGCTCGGTGGCTCATGCCTGTAAGCACTTTGGGAGACCGAGGCAGGCGGATCACTTGAGGTCAGGAGTTTGAGACCAGCCTGGCCAACATGGTGAAACCTCATCTCTACTAAAAATATAAAAATTAGCTGAGCATAGTGGCGGGCACCTGTGATCCCAGCTACTCAAGAGGCTGAGGCAGGAGAATCCGCTTGAACCCAGGAGGCGGAGGTTGCAGTGAGCTAAGATCGGGCCACTACACTCCAGCCTGGGCAGCAGATTGAGACTGTCCCCATCCTCTGCCTCCCCAACGTAAAGGGAAAGGGAATAATGTGTATTCTGCTGTTTTGGCTAGAGTATCCTATAAATGTCAATTCAGAAACTTCTTTATCTTTCAGTACAATAGGGGTGAAATATGAAATGGATTCATTTTCCTTCCCCAAATTCATAACATGAGTCTGGAAATCCTGCCAGCTCTTTCTTCTAGCTGAAGAGCTGTCTGCTGATTGGAATGACAGCTTTGAACTGGAAGACATTATTTCATTAGTGCGCTAATCAACCACAGAGATTACCTGATTGGCTGCTTAATAATTAAATGAAGTTGCTTGTAATTCTTTGAGCATACACAGAACTAATTAAATTAACCCTTTACTGCCTGGCATGCCTGGGGTAGTCTCGTGTGAAAAGGGAGGAACCTAAAATCCTTCTTGAACACTAGTGAGGTAAACAAGCAGATGTGTGAGCCGATTTCAAAGGGCAGCACCTTATGCAGGAAGAATTTAAGTACAAATCAAACAAAAAATATAGATTCAGAAACTACAGCCCTTTGAAAACCTATTAGTTTATTAGCCGTGTTCTTTTTTTTTTTTTTTTTTTTTAAGACGGTGTTTCACCACGTTGGTCTGGCTGGTCTTGAACTCCTGACCTCAGGTGATCCGCCTGCCTTGGCCTCCAAAGTGCTTGGATTACAGGCGTGAGCCACCGCGCCCAGCCTAGCCATGTTCTTAATGTCCTAATGGAAGGCTTTTATACCAATACCTTCTTTGGATAGAAATTTAAGATAACCCTCTTCATAGCCACTTACTATCTTTGAGGAGTTTTTGTTGTTGTTTATTGTTGTTTTAAGGATATTTCATTGTAAAATCATTTCCTTAGTTATTTCAATGTAAGCTCGTATCAGCCAAGTGAGATATAGAGCAAGGCTGGTGAAAGAGAAGACCGCACTGGGCTATAAATCACAGGTGAGAAACGAAACATGGACTAGAATTTCAGAACTGAAAGAGGCCAGGCACAGTGGCTCACACCTGTTTAATCTCAGCACTTTGGGAGGCCGAGGCACGTGGATCATCTGAGGTCAGGAGTTCGAGACCAGCCTAGACAACATGGTGAAACCCTGTCTCTACTAAAAATACAAAATTCACAGTGTGCAGTGGTGGGCATGTGTGATCCCAGCTACTGGGGAGGCTGAGGCACAATAATTGCTTGAATCTAGGAGGTGGAGTTTGCAGTGAGGTAAGATCGCACCACTGCATTCCAGCCTGGGCAATAGAGTAAGACTGTCCAAAAAAAATAAATAAAGAGGCCCTGAATAAGAGGGCCTTATTTTAGCCTCAGCTTTATAGGTGGATGATTGAGAAAGTTAAGATAGGAGAAGTTGGGCACTTTGTCTAATGGTGGTTCTTAGTAGTGGGGGCGATTTGTCCCTCAAAGGACTTAGGCAGTGTCTGCAGTCAGTTTTGGTGGCCACAGTTGAGGGGAAGAGGGTCGTGGGTAGAGGTCAGGAGTATTGTCAAATACCCTACAGTGCATAAGACAGCTCCTCAGAACAACAGCAAAAACCATCTAGCCCCAAATGTCAGTGCTGCTGAGACTGAGAAACCTTGGTCTGAAGCCAGCTCATCTTGAGTTTTGATTAGAACGTGGGTGTCCAAAACTGTACCTTTGGTGACTGATAATCTTGTCAGTAGTTGTTGGTGATACCCTCTAAATTGCTGCTTTTATTTTTTCAAGTTCATTTGTTAAATTGAGGCAGAATTCACATAACGTAAAATTAATTGTTAACCATTTTAAAGTGCTGTTCGGTGACATTTAGTCAATTCAATATGTTGTGCAGCTGTCGTTTCTATCTAGTTCCAAGTCGCTTTTATCACTTCAAAAGGGGAGACCCTGTACCCCTGCCCAGCCCCCAGCCCCTGGCAACCACTCATCTGCTTTCTGCCTCTGTGGATTCTAAATTGTTATTATTATTATTATTTTTTTTTAAAGATGGGGTTTCCCCATGATGGCCAGGCTGGTCTTGAACTCCTGACCTCAGGTGATCCACCCACCTTAGCCTCCCAAAGTGCTAGAATTACAAGCGTGAGCCACCACACCCAGCCTCTTCTAAATTATTTTTATGCTTGCTTTTTTGTGGTGCTCTGGAAAGAACCCTGGACCGGAAGTCAGGAGAGTGGACTTCACATCCCAGCTTCTCTCTTCTTCCTCTTGCTAGCTGTGTGATTTTGACGAGTCATTCATCTGTCGTATGCCTCAGTTTCCTTTGCATTTATGTGGCAGCTGCCATGGTAGCCAGAATGCTATTCTGTTCTAAGTAAGATCTTGAAAGTCAGAAATTCTAGTCCACGTGTTGTTTGCTCAGCATTTTTGTTGGACACCTGTAACAACACATTGAATTCTACACTGATTTCTTTCTCACCCAAGATGTTTCGGAGATGCCTTTTCAGCTCCCGCGTTAGTGTCCGTGGATGGGTGTGCTTGGAATAAGATAATGCTACTGTCAGTTCAAATGAAAGGTTAGGGAGGTAAAGATGCCACTAACATGTTAGTTCATCCCATAGCTAAACAGATATATGTTTTGGGTTACCTGATTTAGCCACCTACCTTGTATTACCTTGTATTCATAAAACAAAAACAAGTATAGTATCTTTTCTCTCTTCCCATTGTTGCGTAAAGCTCTCCTGTGGCTCTGTCTTGCTTTTAGAGTAGCTAAATCCCTTCCCATTGCTTAGTGGGGCCCACATAATCTTGCTGAGTCTTCTGCCTTCCCTGCCTTTTACTGCTCTCTCCTGGCTTTAGCCACGTCCGCTTTCTTTCCTTCTCATGAAGACTCCGAGCGCCTTAGGGCCTTTGCACCTGTTCCTGGTTTCCAGCTCTCAGCTCAGATGTCATCTCAGTGAATGACACCTGCCCTGATCTGCCCTATAGCTTGTTCTATTAATTTTAAATAAATTTATATAGCGAGTAATACAGTGAATCCCGTCACCCAGCCTCAGTGATTATTAACCTTCTGTGTTCATGATCACCTAGTGAAAAGTATACTTTCACGCCTCTTCCCAAACCAGTCATTCTCTGTCATACAACTGTTTCCTGTTTTCTTCTTCTGGGGTTAGTTACCTTTCTGCTTTACTTTACTCTGATTTCTCCCTAAGAATGTGAGTTATATCAGAGCAGGGGTCTTCTCTATTCTATGCATTCTTGTATTACAGTACCTGGAATTATCCTATACATAGTAGATATACTGAGTTATGAATGAATGAAATACAGTTTCCAAAAGCAGGGACTGTGTTTTATCCATATTTGTGTTCTTAACTGTGTCTAGTTAAGGGCTTCACACATAGACGATCAAGTATTTGCTGTCTACTATTTTTTCTTTCTTTCTCTTTTTTTTTTTTTTTTTTTTTTGAGACGGAGTCTCACTCTGTATCCCAGGCTGGAGTCTAGTGGCAGGATTTCGGCTCACTGCAACCTCCGCCTCCTGGGTTCAAGCGATTCTCCTGCCTCAGCCTCCTGAGTAGCTGGGATTCCAGGCACATGCCACCATGCCCGACTAATTTTTGTTTGTTTGTTTTCTGAGACAGAGTCTCGCTCTGTCACCCAGGCTGGAGTGCAGTGGTGCAATCTTGGCTCACTGCAACCTCCACCTCCTGGGTTCAAGCAGTTCTCCTGTCTCAGCCTCCCAAGTAGCTGGGATTACAGATGCCCACCACTACACCCAGCTAGTTTTTGTATTTTTAGTAGAGACGGGGTTTCACCATGTTGGCCGGGCTGGTCGTGAACTGCTGACCCTGTGGTCTGCCCTCCTTGGCCTTTCAAAGTGCTGGGATTACAGGCGTGAGCCACCGCACCTGTCCAATTTTTGTATTTTTAATAGAGACAGGGTTTCACCATGTTGGCCAGGCTAGTCTTGAACTTCTGACCTGAGGTGATATGCCCGCCTTGGCCTCCCAAAGTGCTGGGATTACAGACGTGAGCCACTGCGCCCGGCCCTGTCTACTATTTTTTATGTTGTCTCTACCCCCTTCTACTGACAGTAGGTTTGTTTACATAGTGTAAGCCTTGTCAGAATTTTTCTAATGGAAGGAGAATGGTATATTTTCGTTTCATTTACTTTCTGATCCCCCTGTTTGTATAATGAAAACAAGCTTAAATTGACTGGAATTTTTTTTCCTTGCCGCATTCACTTGGCGGTTGTCTCTGTATAGGTAATTTGTAACACGTTCTAGAAGCCCACATTTGTCTTTCCTTTCTGCGATTCACTGTTTCTAGAGCTGCACAAGGTAAAAGCTGGAAAGGATGTTAGAGGTAATTTAGATTTAACTCCTCGTTTTACAGATGAGTATATTGCCCAAGGTTATATAATAGGTAGTGAGTTGAATTGGGATTAGAACTAGTCGAGCCAAGCCTCGCAGCTAATAGGAAGCCCAAGACTTAATCGTTTTCTCATTGTTTCATATTTACGAGTTCTGTGTATCAGTTGGATTCTTAAGTTCTTTGTCACGAGTGACCGTATATATTATGTTCTTTTAGTACCTTGCCCAGCCTTTAGCATTATTAGGCACAGAGTCATGTTTTTGGATTGAGAGAGTCATGTGAAGACATTGCTTTAGTTGAGAATAATTTAATTTAATATTATATTTCTACCTGCCTTATGGGAGGAGACACCTGGAGGGCAAATCTTGATTACTTGTGCAATGGGTATATAAAAAGAACTGGGAATGGGACAGATGAGGTGGAGAAAATTAACAGAAGGCTGCAGATGGTGGCTTAGCACTTTGGAACGGGTCCATCGGTTCCTGCTGTCCAATCCAGTGTGAAAGATCCATCTGGGCCTCCCTTGAGTGCAAGAATGTGATGTAATGGACAGGGCATGTGCAAGCTGGGTTTCACTGAAAGTAATTATCAGGCTGGGTCGGATAGACTTGGAAGTGTTAGATGTAAGATACAAGACGGGAAGAACTCAAGACTTGGGTTAGGCAGGTCTTTATATGTGACCTATCTTCCCATTTATCTGGTCAAACCCAGACCTTTGGCACCTTGGTCCTTATTTTTGCTTTTTATTAAAAATGTTTACATAAATGTCAAAATTGAAAACATTACTTTTCTCCTTCAGAAAGTTATTGTAAACATTTTAGGAAATCGAGAAAAGCAAAAAAAAGAAAATAAAGGATTATAATTACTTTGAGCCTGCATAGGTCTACCTGTGTGTATATAGAGATGCATATAAAATGTATCATAATATGATATACATTTTAATTTCTTTTAAAGGTAATCTGTAATAAATGTTTTCCATGTTAATATGTTGATCTAATGTCCCTGTAATTCAGATACGGTTCTGCTGTTGTCATTTATTCCGTGTTGTCAGACGTCAGGGTTTTTTCCCCATCTTCAGTGGACTCACTGGTAGGATGACGTCTCTGTGTAAGTGTATACGTGACTGTTTCCGTAGGATGTAACTTTATAGTGGGATTTGAAATCTCAAGGTCATGTAACAGTACATTTCTAAAATATCCTAATGGCCAATATTCTATAATATCATGGCTAATGTTCTCAAAACTTGCCTTATTTCTTCTGCATGTCAAACAATGATCCATAGCTGTGGCTGCAGTTCCATTTATTATAACTGGAAACGACTGGGGAAGGGTCATTTCTCTTTATTGAGTCTGGTTCCCCAAAATACAGTAATAGAAATCGTCACCGTTGATTCTTGTTAATGTGATTCAGTGCAGTTGGTAAAGTCATTCTGCCGCTCACAGTTACATGTCGTTTTCAGTTTTCCCGCCCCACCCCCACACTCCTAACTACGTTGTGTGCCCGAACCAGGCCAAACCAGGCCTGGGTTTGGCGTGGCTCCTTTCTTGGGGCTAAAGAGGCCTTTGGCTCCCAGCTCCTAATTCTGTAGTGTTTGTTGATTTTCACACTGTCTCTGCCCTCCCACCTTCACCAGAGGTGACTGACGGAAGGGTATTGCTGTGGGGTCAGAGACAAGTGCAGGTGCAGAACTCCCTTTCCAGAGACACTGCTAAAGGTAAATTCGGACTTCGAAGGTTGGGGAATCGGTCCCTCCGTCAGCCTGGAAAGCTCCTGGAAGCCATTCTTCACTCTCCCTCTGCCATGTATTGTGCCTTTGTGTGGAGACAGGTGGCGGGCAGCCTCCTGGGTGAGGGGGATGGAACCACGACCACCACCTCCTCGGGAGGCATGGAGCAGAGCGGCCCCTCCTTTCTCCTGGCAGTGTGGGTGCGGCCAGTCTACGTGTCTGTGCCTCCACGTTCTGTCCTTTGATGACGGTGCTTCCTTTTTGCCAGTAGGCTGCAGTCGGACTTCTGATGAGACATTGTTAAGTTTTCCTCAGGAGATGCCTGACATCTTTTAAAAACCGGTCTGAGGTTGAGAGCGCCTAGCCCTCGACCCTCTCTTGGGATCTTGGGATGCACACACCTTTCTTTGGCCTTGTTGGAAGTACTCCTTTTGCAGAGCCTTCGCTTTTCCTGGAGTCAGTGGGGAGGCTAGGGGTGGATGTGGGTTAGCTGATGAGGTATGGGCCTCCCATAAGGGGAGTAGAATCAGAAAAGGTTTTTTTTTTGAGACTGAGTTTTGCTCTTGTTACCCAGGCTGGAGTGCAATGGCGCGATCTCGGCTCACCGCAACCTCTGCCTCCTGGATTCAAGCAATTCTCCTGCCTCAGCCTCCCAAGTAGCTGGGACTACAGGCATGTGCCACCATGCCCAGCTAATTTTTGTATTTTTAGTAGAGACGGGGTTTCACCACGTTGACCAGGATGGTCTCGATCTCTTGACCTCGTGATCCACCCGCCTCGGCCTCCCAAAGTGCTGGGATTACGGCCTGGAGGCCCGTTCTTAATGTATTGCTGTGTCTTGGTGATTGCTTCACTTCCTGAAGCTCACTATTCCTGCAGCTGCCTGGCTTGCTGACTCTGTTAGCGTTGTTCACACCTGGGGATCTGAGCGGTGGAACAAGAGGTAGAGCCCTTTACTGCAGGATCTTCCTGTAGTCTTCCATTTGGTATTCAGGATGACATTGTGGGCCTGCTTTCCAAACTATTCGGTAAGCTAGATGCGTGGTCTAAAGATTGCAAATTTCATGTGCATTTCGAAGGAGGATTGTGATTCACTCTACTACGTTCCTAGGAGACACAGATTGTCCGTCATGACAGCGTTTCCAAGTGTATCGCAGGTACTTTATTACTGATTGTGAATTCCCTAAGTTGGCAAATTATATACTTAAAAAGTTAATTTGAGTAGATGCAGAGTTGTTTCTTTAATATTCTCACTCCCATTTTCACATGCTCTCTAGGATGGGAGAAATGGTTGGGGTGAGGCTTTGGGGACAGTGGGAGTGGATTGCAGCTAGTCGTCCCCCCCCCCCCCCCCCGAGCCTGCGTGAGATTTACCTGGAGTCTTTCTTAGTGGTGTTACCTGTTGAGGGCATGCTTACACGTTTAAGGCATCTATTTTTCTCCAGTGATTCATTTCCGAGGTATAGTTTATAAAGTGAGAATCAATTGGAGACAGTATTAAAATTTTTTTACGGCCGGGCTCACGCTTTGGATAGCTGAGATTTCCATATAATGGCGTTTACTACTGTTTACTACTTATGGCCTGAAAAAAAAATTTTTTTAATTGAGATTGGATCTCACTATGTTGCCCAGGCTGCCCTCCAACTCCTGGCCTCAAGCCATTCACGTGAGCAGCTGGGACTATAGGCAGCATTCCACAACACCCAGCCTGGCCTTTATTTTGTTTTATTTATTTATTTATTTTTTGAGACAGGCCCTCATTTTTCACCCAGGCTGGAGTGCAGTGGCACGATCTTGGCTGACTGCAACCCCTGCCTCCTGGGTTCAAGCAGTTCTCGTGCCTGAACCTCCCTAGTAGCTGGGAGTATAGGCGCGTGCCACCATGCCTGGCTAATTTTTTGTACTTTTAGTAGAGACAGGATATCACCGCATTGGTCAGGCTGGTCCTGAACTCCTGACCTCAAGTGATCCACCTGCCTCAGCCTCTGAAAGTGCTGGGATGACAGACTTGAGCCACTGTGCCTGGCCCTCAATTTTAAATGTTCCGATTTTGGGAAGAATGTTGATAGATATCATGCTTCTTAGCGTTAAAAAAAAAAACTTTGAAGTATAATTTGTATACAGTTTAATACACAGATTTTAAGTATACTGTTGAGTTGTGACAACTGTATATAAGTGTATAACTAGCCTCCCCCAAAATAGATTATTTTCATTCCCCAAGAAAGTTCCCTCATGCCCTGTGCAGTCATCTGCCCCCCCACACATACCCTGCCTCAGACAATGGCTGATCTGATTTCTCTCACTACAGATTAATTTGGCTGTCCTGGAAAATAAGTGGAATCATACCACGTGTTCTTACTTGTCCTTCCCAGGCTGATGTATGGGATACGCGCTTATCCAGTCCCAGTAACTGTGCATCCTTAAGCCCGTGTGTTTCTGTACTGCGCTGTAGCCTAGTGCTTCAGTTCCGTTCTGTTGAGCTGCGTGTTTTGTTTTTTTTTTTTAAAGACGGGGTTTCACCATGTTGGTCAGGCTGGTCTTGAACTCCCGACCTCAGGTGATCCACCCGCCTTGGCCTCCAAAGTGCTTGGATTACAGGCGTGAGCCACCATGCCCAGCCGAGCTGCGTGTTTTTGCCCAGAACTGTAGCAGCCCCACACTTAGGTACTGGGGGAGGGAAGATTCTATTGCTGGAGTTTTAAAAGAGCTGGTTCTTCTCTTCATGTCAGAAGCCAACTCGTGTTTACTTGGATCCTTTCACATACACTTTCCTAATCGTTTTCAGTTTCTGTTATAATGAGCTGTGAGCTGTGCAACGCTGTAACTAACTTTCAAGTATTGTTTCGTCTTTCTGGTCTTCAGATGATCTATATGAAAATGAGGTTAGGTCAGTCACACCGTGTGCCAGGCACTTGTGAGGGGCAGCTCCTATAGTGCCCGGTGTCAGGCATGGCGGAGGCAATGGATTTGGGCAGACACCCCAACCTCCTGCACCCATTCCTTGACTCTGTTTGAGACAGGGAGGAAGGCAGCTTCATGTCCTTCCACGTGGGGCCCAGCCTGGCCGTGCTTATCCTGCGGGGAGGCCACACCATGTGTGGGAGCAGGAGCCCTGGGCAGTGCGGCCGAGGCCTTGGGCCACTTCATCTCCATGCAGTACATCCTGGGCTGGTAGCTGGCAGCAAGCGGCTGGAGCTGGGTCCCGCCTCGCCTCAGGGGACACGGCTCCCGGGCCAAGGGCGCTGCCTAGCGGGAGGTGCCTTCCCGGCGCAGATGATGTGGCACTGTCCCACGTGGCCCTGTCACACGTGGAGGAGAATGCCTGCTCGCCCAGCTCCCTCACCAGCAGTGCGTTGTGGAGAGCGATGGAGAAGAGCTCGCCCACACAGCCTTGCGACAGTCCCTGAAGCCCCCACGGAGCCAGGAGCACAAGCATTTGCCAGGGGTGGCAGGTGCGCTCCTCCTCCCAGAAGCTCCACCAGAAAGCGGAGCAGGCCCCCGGGCCACAGATAGCGGGGGCCACAGATAGCAGGGACCACAGAGTGAGGGAACTCCAGATTTGCCTGAAGAAGAGCATGTGGAGGAAGAAATCCTGGAGAGTGAAGAGGCAGTTGAAAAGATGCTTGCAGAAGCCACCCGGGAGCTGGAGGAGGTGGTGGTAGTCGATGTGAGCCCTGATTTCGAAATACATATAACAGTGTGTGATGAAGATCCCCCATGTCTGAGGAAGACTCAGAAACATAGCCTGACCAGGAAGAAGAAACAGTTTCTCTTCCGCAGATGGGAGCTGCAGTTACACTCATTCGGCAGTTAATGGAGAGGTTTAACTTGGATTTATCAATAGTTACACAGGCCTTCCTAAAAAATAGTGGTGAGCTGGAGCCTGCTTCCTCCTGCTTAAATGGGGTTTCGCCATACTGGCCTGGATGGTCTGTGTCTCCTGACCTTGTGATCACTCGCTTCAGCCTCCCAAAGTGTGGGATTACAGGTGTGAGCCGACACGCCCGGCCACCGTTACTTTTTTTTTTAAGTTTGGTAAAATTTGAATGACCAAGTCTAAGGGTTGGAGTGAGTAGGGATTACTCTGTTAGCACACTCTGGGAATCTCACAGTCACGTAGAAAGAGGGATTCCTCCACAACGGGGAGTGTGGTCATCTCTCAATCGCAGACATACGTGGAGTTCAGGGAGACATCGGTTCACACCGGAACCACGTTCGCAGACCCTGGCGGGAGTCCATGGGCAAAGCTGTAACAGTGATGACCGTTTGGCATTGCCTGATATTCATTGTGCAGCGTCACGATACGGAGCTGAAATATTCTGCCATCCTCAAATGATGTGGGATGTCTCCTCACACTTACAGGCCCACACTCAGTGGCTGTTCATGATCGCCCAGTGGCCCAAGGACACTCAGAAATGGAAAGCTACATCTGGGTCCTCCTCATCTATCTCTGTGTGGAAATGCATCTGCAGTGTGGGTTGTTGACGAAAGGGAGAATCAGTGTCCCTCTCTCATGCACAAACCGATAGACAAGGACACAGGCCGTGGGTGTGGCACTGGTAATGGTGACATTGTTGTCTCCCTCTGGGCAGCTCCTCTGAATTGTGACTGGTCCTCTCCATGGTTACCTTTAAAGCCGTGTTTTTGCCCTAGACATTAATGTACTATTGCCTGCTTTTGGTTAGGTATTTAGCCAGACGAGATAGAGGTCAAAGGCAAGGCGGAGTCCTTGCGTTTCAGAATGGTATACTCTAATAGCTAAAATTCAGGCTTATTTCTCTACAGTGTTCTATTCTTGAAGCTTGACTTTTGTGTTAACTGTGTGTTTACTTGCCTTTTAAAAAATGCTAAGGAAATGTTTGCTTTTTTTTCTTCTCGCTACCTTTAGTGTGTTACTTTGTTAGTAAATTTGCTTGGAAAGATGAATGTGGTTACGTCTCCTTTCGGAGTCCAAATGTTGTGTGATGTGGTCTTTAGAGGTTATAGATTCCGTGTAGTACCTGAGGAAAAGGATCTTAATCTCATGTATGTGAACACAGGTGAATGTGTATGTAGCAGCACCCTGGATTGATTTTTGGTGTGAGAACAGCTGTGCTTAGAGCTGTGAAGCTGCCTTCTGTTCTGAACCTATCTGGTCCTCTTACTATTATCATCATCATTATTATTTTCTTTTTTTTTTTTTTTTTTTTTTTTTTTTTGAGACGGAGTTTCGCTCTTGTTACCCAGGCTGGAGTGCAATGGCGCGATCTTGGCTCACCGCAGCCTCCGCCTCCTGAGTTCAAGCAATTCTCCTGCCTCAGCCTCCCGAGTAGCTGGGACTACAGGCACGTGCCACCATGCCCAGCTAATTTTTGTATTTTTAGTAGAGACGGGGTTTCACCATGTTGACCAGGATGGTCTCGATCTCTTGACCTCGTGATCCACCCACCTCGGCCTCCCAAAGTGCTGG
>PVKV010022800.1:0-34569 GCA_004027835.1 Alouatta palliata | reverse complement strand
CGGGTGTAGAGAGAGCAGAGGGCCTGCGAAGGGGCCCAGGAGTCTATGGGGAGCTCAGTTGGGGACCTGATGGCTTCGGCTGGACTTGAGTCCGCAGGGCTGAGTGGTTTGGGATGGGGGACACTGCAGGGGCTTTGTGGGTGGCGTGCAGTGAGAATGCACAGTGCGGGGTACAGGCCTGTGGCTGGGAATGCCTGTCAGTACCTGGAAAGCAGAGGCAGGGAATCTGGCTAAAGCATAGGCAGGTCCTGGTGGCCGGCACAGTGTGGACCCAGGGGTAAGGAGGAGGCCAGGTCTCAGTGCCAGTGACTGGACGGAGGAGCTGACAGAACTGGCCCAGGGAGGGCCGGGGAGGCAGGCGGGAGCTGTGGTGGCTGTAAGCTCCATTCTCTCCGTCATGCGCTCACAGAAGAGGGAAGCGTGACCTTTCCCAGCTCCACAGCCATGGCCTCTCCAAGGTGTTCTTGGCACTCCCTGCTCAGTGACTCTGCTAAGCCCTCCCTTTCCCTGTGTGGACAAGGAGCTCCAGACCCAGCCACAGGGCCTGAGCGGGGTGCCGGCCTGTCGCATGGTAGCGACGTGGCCCCTGCTCCCTCACGCAGGCACTGCTTCACTGGTAAATAAGCTGCAAACTGACGCTGACTTCACAGGGCTGATGCAGGCATTAAGAGATTGCATGTGAGAGCCGCTGGACAGGGCGCCACACACATGCACTCACGAGCACACGCATACATGGCCACCCCGCACACATGTGCGCGCAGCAGCTGGCTGACATCCAGCGGGGAACGCGGACCTGCTCCACAGTCTTCTAATGAGCTGCTGGGGTTGGTCTGCTTCAAAACCAGGCAGGGAGCAAAGCCAGCCTTGCCCTGATGCCGGCTCCTCCGTCACGCTCTCCTCACCCACGGCGCCCTAGAGCGAGACTGACATGGCTTCTTCCTGGGCTCCCTGGCCACCTGGCTCCAACCCCACCTCTGTATCACACACGGGTGCCCTCTGCACACCAACAGCTAAAGGCAAAGGCATCCCTCCGACGTCTCTGTCCGCAACATCCCTGCAGAGGGCAGCGTATCCCCCAACTCCATTCCCAGCACACACCCTTTGTTCTAGAATCTTCACGTTCCGTAAATGAGCCCTTCCCAGCACCCTCGCACAGCTCTCCCCTCCACTGCGGCACATGAGGAGCTTTAGAGAGCTCTCCGCAGCCCCGAGCCTTCCACAGCTTCCTTCGAGGGTCGCACCTGCTATCACCACTGGGTGGACGGGGTGCCCCAGTCTTGGGCTGGGCCAGCCTGGGAGGCCGCGCAGGGCTTACCAGTCCTCTCTGGAAGGCTCCATGAGCTGTGGCCGGTCACACAGGCTTGAACCCGAGAGTGGCCTCTCCCCACCCCAGCTCGGTGCCGCCCTCTCTGAGGCCCTCCTGGCCCTGCTGCCTGACCTCCTCCGGCCACCCTCCTGGAGGAAAGTGCCTCCCATCCTGTGCTTCCCTGCAATCCACTTGACACCAAGGCCAGACAATGCTTCATTCTTTGGTGTCTTCATTCCAAAATTTTTAATAACCCCCACACCTGTGAAATAAAGTTCAACCGGGTGTGCCTGGAACCGCACACCCTCTTCGTGGACCAGGCATCCTCGAGTGTCCCCGCACACAGGCCACACAGAGTGGCCAGTCCTCCTCTAAGCATCTTCTCAGCCCACTCTGCCACGTCCATGTCTGTGCCCCCACCTGACATCCACCCCTCTAGGCCCTTCCCAGGGCTTCCAGTTCAGCACAGGCTGGTCCCGCCCACAGGGCGTCTCACCCCGCTCCTCCTGCAGAAGGTGACCCCTGCCTCCCAGCAGGCCTGGTGTCACCTGCAACCCCAGCCCACACCCTGGAGGACTGAGGGGTGAACACGTGGCTGCAGGGCTGCAGGTATGAGGGTCAGAGCTGATGCTCATCAGAGAGGGCACAGCCAGGCAGCCCCGTGTAAGGGGGTCGGCCTGGCCCAGACCACCTGTTCAGAGTTGAGGAGGGAGAAGCACACTGGCGGGCACAGGAGGGGTCGATGCGGGCTCTGGGTGAGGCAGGCCGAGTTTACTGCCACGCAGGGTTGCTTCCTGCCAGGGTCAGGAGCCTCACAGGTGGTCAGGGACAGGCAGAGGGACTGAGTGCAGGGCACCAGGGAAGGCCAGGGGCAGGACAGGTAAGTGACAGCCACGCACGACCCAGAGGTGGCTGCTGAGGCAGAGCGTGTTCCACTTTAACCCCGGAAGAGAGGAGGGGAATGGAGGTGTCTGGAGAAGGGGTGAGGCTGGAGAAAGGGCGGTCCGGCAGTGCAGGGCTCAGCATCCCTGGGGAAGGACTGGCCGGTTCACATCACCCTGGGGAGGAGGGTGGGGATGACTCACGCTGTCCACTGCGAGGATCTTGGCCCAGATGAACACGAGAAGTGGCCGCAGCTCTCGGGCCGAGCTCTGGAGCAGCTTCAGCACGTAGGGGAAGATACCGACAGACAAGGCCTGGGGAGAGGGAGGGTGTCAGGGCACCAAGGCTCTGCCTGTGCCCTGGGGGGCCACACGGGGCCTGCTGTGCTGTCATCTTCAGCACGTATGGGAAACGAGACAGGAATGAACGAGCCTCGCTGAGAGTAAAGCGGGGCTTCCTCCAGATTTATCTGTCTTTCATTTAGTCCTAGAAGTTGTCACGTGTCGCCAGCCTTGACTGGTGTCAAGAGACCGGAATTAATTGGGTGGCAGCTTTTCTTTGTTGAGGCGCAGGCTGCTGGCGCCGGGGGCCCGTGCCTGTCTTTGGTGGCCTTGTCCACTTCAGCGACAGAGCCTCGGGCACCTCTGCTGTTTCACTTACGTAAGGGCCGCGGCCACCGCTCTGTGATGGCGCGGCCAGGTGGCTCACTCACACATTTGCACTTGAGATCTATCTTGGGAGAGAGACGCCTGCTCTGGCAAAGGCAGGGAGGAGCATGGCTCTCCCCGGTGCTCACTGGCACCCGGATCTGGCCACGCGTCATTCTCAGGGGACTCTGCCCTCAGAAGCAGGAGAGGGAGAGAGGGAGGGCACTGCGGTGTGGATGACGCCCGGCTAAGTGTAGCTGCGCTCGACAGCCAGCGGTTTCTGCTGTGCCCTTAGCTCAAAGCTGCTGGAATTTCAAAGCTATCCCAAAGGTATTCCCTTCCAATAAATGAGGCTGTCTGTAACGAAGACAGGAAATGGTGGCGGAACCCAGGCCTGGGTCCCTTCCCTCTGAAAGGCCACATTTAACAAGGAACGAGCAGCTTCTCTGGTTCAGGTGGCCAGGCCCTCACCTGAGAGCCAGTCTGTACCTGTAGAAACACCTCACGTATCCAGCCTCGGTTCATGCGTCAGCAACGTTTCCAATGAGCAGAAGCTTAATTCTTTAAAGGGCAGAAACTGGTTTTAAAAATTAACCTTAAAAATGAAACTCTTCCTAAAATGCTGTGAATACACGCTTCCTGTCTTCTCAAAGAGTGTAAGCAATACCACGACAGCCTTTCCAGGGTGACTCAGTGACACCACCACACACACGCCGAGTGACCGACTCACGTCAGCCCTCCGCCGATGACTCAGGCCTCCACTCTGTTACAAGCTATTTGTGGCCTCAGGGACCTGGGGTGAAAGCGGGCCAGTGATGACTGCCGAATTGTTCTTCCTAGTTTTGGATGATTTCTCTCCTCCTTCAATGCTGGACTGTCCATTACCACCCCGTGCCAACATTATATGATGACAATACTTAAATACACCAAACCCCAGGCACTCCCCACCCATCTTCTGTGACAGCGGTCCCGCACACTGTGCGTCTCCCAAGCGTGGTAAATTAGGGTTTATATGTCACGTGATTCATTGAATATTTAGTGTCCATCTCTAAAAAAATTCAGTCTCTTTCATAAAAACACGATCCAGTACCATGACCACACCCAAGAGAAACAAACAATGATTCTTGAATACCATAAATCCAGCTCCTGTAAAATTCCTGATTGCCTCATGAATATTCATCTTTAGAACTTCAACAGAACCCAGTAAGGTTTGCTGGCCGCAGCAGCTGGCTGCAGGACTCCCCAGCTTCCTGGGATCTGCGGTTCCCTCTCAGCCTCCTTTTACTTTCCTCGTGAGTTATTTGTTAAAACGCTCGTCACTTCATCCTGCCTCTGGAGGCTTTTGTTTCTGTGGCCACCACGACTCTGCTATAGAATGAGGAACCAGAAGAGCATTTCCAAGCTGTGCCCGCCAGGAGGCTGAGCAGACAGGGCTGAGAATCCAGACTCCTCCTGAGACAAGCAGCAGCACCATGAGGTGGGCGCAGTGTCAGGCTCAGGGGCGCCCTGCTCCTTGGCAGCGCTGGGCGCCTGCTCAGAAACAGGGGACACGCTTTCCTGTGTCTAACATCAGACATAAAGGGGGCCGAAAGCCCCAGAACCCCAAATGCCAGGCAGCACTGCAGGCCGCACAGGCACAGAGTGGGCTCCTGAGGGCCTCAGGATCGACAGGACGCCACCATAGTGGAAACTCGCCCCGGGTCTGAAGGCTGGGGGCGGCTCCTGAAACGCGTGCACAGACTGAAACACAGAGCGTAATTTCCGCCCCACCTCCCTCAGCCCCCAGGCTGATGTGGAAAGCACGCACCAGGCTCACTGCCCAGGGACCCAGGTCCAGAAATCTTCCCAGCAAGTCCAGCGCTCTCAGCCGGTGCACTTGGCTTAACAGCACCTGGGAGAAGAAGAAAACGGTGTCACTGCGAAAGCAAACGCACCTGCAGCCCCTGAAAAGCCCCCGCCACCAGCTGCCAGCTCTGGAGCGGTCTGACCACGGTTTCCATCTGTCTGCTGGTTCAGCCACTCAGGTACCTAAAGCTGCAGTTCGTGCTTTTAGACAGGTTAAGAAAACACTCTTTATGCCTCGATTACACAGGTAAAATATGCTCAATGCAGAAAGTGTGAGAACAGACACGTTTTGATTGCATTTAAAAAGCTAACTCACCGGTGACATTTCGGCATGGGAGCCCACACATTGGTCTCTATGTACACACTTCTCTTAAAGATTCCAAACTACATAATATACGATTAGGTTGCTCCTCTCTCTTTTTTTTTTTTGAGATGAAGTCTTGCTCTGTCACCTAGGCTCGAGTGCAGTGGCGCAATCCTGACTCACTGCAACCTCTGCCTCCTGGGTTCACGTGATTCTCCTGCCTCAGCCTCCTCAGTAGCTGGGATTATAGGCACCCACCACCATAGTGGCTAATTTTTGTATTTTTAGTAGAAACGGGGTTTCACCATGTTGGTCAGGCTGGTCTTGAACTCCCAACCTCAGGTGATCCGCCTGCCTTGCCTCCCAAAGTACTGGGATTCCAGGCGTGAGGCACCGTGCCAGGTCCTTCACGTCTCCTTTTTAAACTAAATAATGCACCGTGAATGTTCCACATCACCAGGTAAGGACTGGCCACATCACTCCCAACGGCAGCACAGTGCTTCCTTCATGTAAGTGTACACAATTCTTTTAAACAACTTCCCCACTGATAGATATTTAAATTATCATCAAAATGTTCCTATTTTTAAAATTTTTATTTACTTATTTTTGAGATAGGGTCTTGCTCCGTTGCCCAGGCTATAGTACAGTGAGGTGACCGTGGCTCACTGCAGCCTTGAACTCCTGGGCTGAAGTGATCCTCCCACCTCACCTGAGTGGCTGGGACCACAGGTATGTACCATAATGCCTGGCTTATCTTCGCATTTTATAGAGATAGGGTCTTGCTACATTGCCATGCAGGTCTTGAACTCCCGGCTCAAGCATTTCTCCTGCCTCAGCCTCCCAAAGTGTTGGGCTGCTCTAATAAATAATACTGTGGTCCATATCCTAACAGATACGTCTGCACACAAAAGGGAAGGTCGGAGTACATATGCTTAAGTTACCAAATGGCCCTCCGGCTGAGCCCACTCACACTCTGGACAGCACGCCCGTGGGGGCTAGCTTCCCACCGCCTGGGCTGGTCACCCAGCAGTGTTCACTGAGGTGTGACTCTGGGCAAATCAGTGAACATCGCCGAGACCTGATTTACTAACTCATAAAACACATGACACAACAGCTGCCCACGAGGCTTTCATGAAATAATAAATGTAAAACTTGTGGGACAATAGCAGCCCCTATTACACTATTATTGGCCAATAGGACAGGTGAAAATACATCCTTTGAGTCTGGATTTCTTGGATTTCAAGGGGAGTACATTTTGCAGGCTGATGGGCCATTTCCCTAGTAAACTTTAGTGTTCTGCTTCAACAGTTGGTTTTTTCTTATTGACATGTCAGAGTTCCTTATGAATTAGAGCGGGCTTTGCCAGAGGTTTTGCACATGCTTTCTTTTTGTTGTTATATCAAATGTTTACATTTTTAATGGCTTTACTTCTATTGATCTTTCCTTAATGGTGTCTACGCTGGGGGGCACATGCACCGAGACCCTCACCCAGAGCGCTTCCATCCATGATGCTCCAGTTATCCAACGGGTGTTTATGGGGCGGGTGCTGCGCTGGCTGCTGGGAGAGTGGCCACGGGCAGTAGGGACCACCCTGCCCATCCTTCATGTGGCCAGGGAGACAGGCATTAAACAAATGACCGCCCCATCGCCACGCCTGAACACACAGAGCCGCGAACCCTGACCTGGCCTCTCTGGAGGCCTCAAAGTTTTTCCCTTCTTCCCCGGGAGAAGATGCACTGGACACAGGTAGGCAGTGGGTCCTGGAGGTGACTTGAGTGGGTTACTGTGGTGCAGGTGGAGAGGCTGGAAGAGATCGGGTGTCCGAGGACACGAAGGCCACCAGTCTGACTGAGGACAGCGAGGCGGGAGGGGCCAGACTGGGAAAGGTCCCGCAGATGGTGGGCGTAGAGGTCAGTTTGTCTGCTGACTGGTCCACTGTGCTTGCTTTGGGACAGGCTTGGCAAGAGGCTGGAAGTGGGGGAGGCGAGTGAAAGGGGCTGAGCTTAATCAGGGTGCTGAGATGGAGATGGGGAGGAAGAAACTGCAGTGCTGTGTGGAGGCTGAGGGAAGAAGAGGTGAGGGAAAGCAAACTCTGGAAAAGAAGGTTTGGGATGAGTTTGAAAACCCTCGAGAGGCGCAAGGGAAAGGGACAAGGAGGCCAGTGGGGTTGGAGCTGGGATGGCGGACAGCAGGGAGGGGAGTGGAGAAGGGGCCACCTGGGTCACGCTCCCGGGGGTCAGCTAGCACGACTTCCATGGAGGAGCCACCGAATCAGGAGCATGGGCCTCAGGGAGCCGTGGAGGGGGAGGAGCTTCCCTGTGGGGGGAGCCGTGGAGGGGGAGGAGCTTCCCTGTTTGGGGAGAAGAGAGTCGGCAGGAAGACGAGGGGGACAGGGAAGGTCACAGGTGGCAGCAAGAGGGGGAAAGCCAGGCTGGAGGGGCGGATGGGGTGTTGGGGGGATCCCAGCATATCCAGCCCTGAGGGCAGAGAAACAGCAGTGGGAATGAGGCCTCACTTCCCCTCTACGTGCCTAGAGCCAGCTCCTATACTGGGTTCACGGTGGACCCAGGAGTGGCGGGTTTCCCATGCTGGTGATGCTGAGAGTCTGTAATTAAGAGGTTGGGAAAGGAATGTGGGCTGCTCGACAGATACGTGGACTGGAAGCAGATCCATCTCTCATGCTGAACTCAGAGGCTGTTGCAGGCCACTGCTACCTGGAACCCAGGTTTGAAGGGCCAGTCGGTGGAAAAGCATGGGCTCTGGGGCCGGGCTAATCTGATGTTAACCCGTCCTCCATCTCTGCCCAATTATTGGCTTAAATTCCTAACTTCTGGGAACTTCAATGTCATTATCAAGAAAAATAGAGATGGCTGGGCGTGGCGGCTCACGCCTGTAATCCCAGCACTTTGGGAAGCTGAGGCGGGCGGACCATGAGGTCAGGAGATCGAGAACATCCTGACCATCATGGTGAAACCCGGTCTCTACCAAAATACAAAAAATTAGCTGGGCGTGGTGGCGTATGCCTATAGTCCCAACTACGCAGGAGGCTGAGGCAGGAGAATTGCTTGAACCTGGGAGGCAGAGGTTGCAGTGAGCTGAGATTGTGCCACTGCACTCCAGCCTGGTGCCAGACAGAGACTCCGTCTCAAAAAAAAAAAGAAAAATGGAGACAACACTACTTGACTTGGGCTTATTCTCAAAGTTCAAAGAGACAGAGTATACAGCGCACAGACCTGTGTGCACTGGGGAGTCCAGCGAAGGTAAAGTCACCATCACCGTGTTCAGCTTGTGGATGTCTCCCCCACTCCGTGTTCTGAGGACTGACTCTGCGTGTAGGCAGCACTAGGCTGCCCGAGGCTGAGGTTTCTAGATGACCCAGGGAGAGGAGAGGAGGCAGGCCTCGTGGTGGCTGCAGTCCTCAGAACTCAAAGACATCATCAGATCTGAAGCTCACACAGATTGCTTTCTGATTCTCCTTGTTATTTCCAACACTGAACAGGGACAAGCCTCTGTTTCTAAGGTCGGCAGTCACAGAACGAATGGAAGAAGCAGCAGGACAGGGCGGAGAGGTCTGACCAAGACCAGCTCTTCCTACTGCTTTTCCAGCACTCTAGCAATAAAGGACTTCTCAGAAAGTCCTTCTCACAAACAGCAAAAGCAAACCGGGTGCCGGTTCACAACCACGGCTGTGGCGTGGTCCCGAGTGGCACACTGCAGGAGCTGCAGGTGCTGTCGAACACACCGGGGCCTTGGCAGCCCACCTGCCTGGGAGTGGGCATCGGACCGCAGGCAGCCCACCTGCCCGGGAGTGGGCATCGGAGGACCGCGGGCAGCCCATCTGCCTGGGAGTGGGCATCAGACCACAGGCGGCCCACCTGCCCGGGAGTGGGCATCGGACCACAGGCGGACCACTTGCCCGGGAGTGGGCATCGGAGGACCGCGGGCAGCCCACCTGCCCGGGAGTGGGCATCGAAGGACCGCGGGCAGCCCACCTGCCCGGGAGTGGGCATCGGAGGACCGCGGGCAGCCCACCTGCCCGGGAGTGGGCATCGGAGGACTGCCGGCAGCCCACCTGCCCAGGAGTGGGCATCGGAGGACCGCGGGCAGCCCACCTGCCCGGGAGTCGGCATCGGAGGACTGCGGGCAATGCAGGATTTGGTGCTGCGATGATCCCATTTGCAAAGAGACATCATCAATACAGAGTACTGGGGAAATGTTAAGTACTGTTTCTTTTTCTTAAAACGTTACATCATCTTCCTGCTTCTTTTTGTTGATTTACATTTTTTAAAAACTGAAGCCAACAAAAAGCAAAATTATTTTAAAAATAGGATTGGCTTTTAGAAAAATTTGTGTTTGTACTTAAAAACAACAAAAAAAATCCTGTTACAGACCATCCCAAGATCTACAGAATTTACAGAGTAAATGATGGTGAGCTGAATGACTTACTGAGATTTATTTTCACCTGTGGCAACTCAAACTGAAGGTTAATCATGGTGGCCAGCATGGTGGCGGATGCCTGTAATCCCAACATTTTGGAAGGCGAAAGCTGGAGGATCGCTTGAGGCCAGGAGCTCAAGACAAGCTTGGCCAACATGGTGAAACCCTGTCTCTACAAAAAATACAAAAATGAGCTGGGTGTGGTGGTGTGTGCATGCAGTTCCAGTGACTCGGGAGGCTGAGGCAGGAGGGTGGCTTGAGCCCAGGAGTTGGAGCCTGTAGTGAGCTCTGATCACACCACTGCAGTCCAGCTGAGGCGACCGCATGAAAACAGAACTGCTAAGGTTATTGAATTTCATTTGCCTTGTATACAAAGGGAGTGCTTGGACAAACTGGAAAAGCTGCTTCCTAAGAAAAGATTCTCCAGTACAGCCCTGGAGCGCGGGCGCTGCAGGCCAGGGTACCTGGGGCACCTGATGGGCAGGGCGGTTCTGGAGTCCCTGATGTATACGGTATGTATACTATCACTCTAGTGTGTCATTCTGCCGTCACTTGGTAACAATCCTGTACTTCCAGGTCCCAAATTCTATTAGTAAAAAAAAAAAAGATACATGGAGAGAGAGAGCAGACTTCCTAAGGAAATGCTCACACTGATTTGTGACAGTAGGAAAAGGGACTAAAACTTTATCCTATAAAATCACTCTTGGCCAGGCGCGGTGGTGCACACCTATCATCCCCGCTACTCGGGAGGCTGAGGCACGAGAATCACTTTAACCCAGGAGGCGGAGGCTGCAGTGAGCCGAATCACGCATCCACAGAAGACTGGATGAAGAAGCTGCAGCGTATAGGCATCATGGAATACTACTCCGCCAGAACAAGAATGAAATCATGTCTTTTGCAGCCACATGGGTGAAACAGGAGGCCATCATGCTAAGTGGAATAACTCAGAAACAGAACACCAGCTATTTCATGTTCTCACATCTATGTGGGTGGGAGCTAAATGACGGGCCCACGGGGACACACAGGTGGAATAACAGACGCTGGAGACTCCAAAGGTGCGAGTGGCTGAGGCTGAAAAATGACCCATGGGGTAACAGGTTCACACGAAGCCTAGACCTCACCGCTACGCAGTGGACGCATGTAAGAAACCCGCACCCGCATCCCCTGGGTCTGGTTAAAAGAAAAAGGGCCAAATAAATAAATGAACACATAAATATCACCGTCACCATTCTCCTGAAAAAGAAAGAAGAGGAAAAGTCACTTTCTCCCCTCTCTTCTGTAACATAGGCGCTCTTCATTCCTCTGCCTGGGCTTCCTGAGCCACCTGTGGGGGTGCACACAGCCCCGAGTTCCAGGCGAGCTGCTGAGGCCAGAGGACACATGCACCTCGCAGGCCATGAGAGGCTGGAGCTCCTCGTGAGAAGACAGTGCCCAAAGGACACCATCAATCCAGGGTCTGGGCAAAACAGCAATTTTTTTTTTTTTTTTTTTGAGACAGATCTTGCTCTGTCGCCCAGCCTGCAGTGCAGTGGCAAGATCTCAGCTCACGGCATCCTGTGCTGCCCGGGTTTCAGTGATTCCCTATTCCCCTGCCTCAGCCTCCTGAATAGCTGGGAC
Source organism: Alouatta palliata (assembly GCA_004027835.1). NCBI lineage: Eukaryota > Metazoa > Chordata > Mammalia > Primates > Atelidae > Alouatta > Alouatta palliata. The sequence goes on along the minus strand of PVKV010022800.1, from coordinate 23,531 downwards.
TACAGGCACGCGCCACCATGCCCAGCTAATTTTTTCTGTATTTTAGTAGAGACAGGGTTTCACCATGTTGGTCAGGATGGTCTTGATCTCCTGACCTCACAGTCCACCCGCCTTGGCCTCCCACAGTGCTGGGAGTGCAGGTGTGAGCCACTGTGTCCGGCCTAAAACAGCAAATTTTTAAAACACTGTTAACTTCCTTCTTGCTCCTCTGTTGATTTATATTTCTAAAAGGCAGAGGGGATATTGAGACTGGAGAGCAGGAAAGGCCTGTTCCACGCTCATGCAGGAGAGGCCGCAAATCAGCCGGGCCTGATGAGACACCACGAGACCCTGGAGGGCCATCTGCCACTGCCCTGGCTCAGGGATGAAGTGGTGGGATTGGGAAACCATCAAGTGTGTAAGAAAATTCCCTTCCCTTCAGTAATGTTTTCTGACTTGCCACGGCACTAGAGAATAACTTAAGGATAACAGGGTCCAGGCTTTGGGAAAAATAAAGGCTCCTAAGAGAAAACGTGGGGAAGTGAGCCGAGTTAATGAGAAAGAAGCCGGCCCTGAGGGCTATGTCAAATGAAGCCCATGCCCTGTTACACTTTATCTTTCCCTGCTTTCTTGTTAAGTAGAGGTTTGCCCAGTGATCCCGGCTGGGCACAGCCAGGAGACAGACCCTCCAGAAAGAGGAGGAACCTGCCACTCACATCTGCTGAAAGACCACGCAGGAAATGCCCCACGCTCCTGCCAGAGCTGTCTTCACGTACGTCACCGTCAGAAAGCTGCCTCCGGCAGGTCTTCCCTTCCCTGAGGGAGTGTGGGTGGCTAACGGGACATTAAAGAAGGCCATTTACAAAAAGATCATTTGCCGGACCCAGAAGACCTGGACTTGATGTGCTTGCATGTACCCTACTTTGGAGAGGTCGATTTCACTCCATCACGTTGCTCAAACAGCAGGAAGGTCAGTGGAAGAGCCAGCGTCTTCTGAGGGACATCCTGGGGACCCAGGCGACCAAGAGGAGCTGCGGGGCCCCGCGTGGGTAACCCGAGCTGCGGTCAGCCAGCCGCCGTCCTGCACTCGCAGGAGGGGGAGGCACAGGCTCTGCCGTGTGGTTGCGCCGCTGCTCTCGCTGCGTGTTTTGGTTTTGAACATCAGCTGGTTTGTTTACAGCTCACTCTGTATCTCAGGATGGTCTTAAACGAATCTAGGTGCATACGCAACAGTAAGAATGTCTGCATTCTTTTTACAGTGTCCAGAAAGCAGTCATAATATGCCAACAGCAGCAAAAATACATACTGGGCAATGTGGCACAGCACTGTGTTTTATTCTGTAGACATGGAGTCTCCCTATGTTGCCTAGGCTGGCCTTGAACTCCTGGACTCAAGTGAGCCTCCTGCCTCGGCCTACCAAGGAGCCAGGACCAGGACGCCAGGGCACCTGGCTGGCACAATGGTTCTTCACTGCCCGCCTGAGACAATGCCAGCGAGGAAGGCAGGCGTGAACGTCTTCAGCATGTTCATGTGCACCGTTCCTTCCCAACTCCTCTTTCGCTGCCTGAAATTCCTGGGGCAAAGTCCTGAACAAGATAAGCCTCAGTCCTGCAGTACACCAGTGAACAGGCTGCCACAGCTGCCATGGCTGCAGCACACTGAACGGAAGAAGGGAAGGTCGCTGAATCCACTGCCGTGACAGAGATAAAGTGGCCCCGGTTTTCTAAATGATCTCTCAGAGGCGGAATGAACACCTGGTCTAGCGAAGACTGATGGTGCTGTGTGTCACTGTGGTTCATGGCCCTAATGGGAAGGTACGAGCTCTGGAAGGAAGCAGGCAGGTGGCGGATGCTGCTCATTCCCCCACTTCATGGAGGCCCCGCCACATGATCTGCTATCTGGGAAGGCGAGGACCCAGCCTTGCCCACTGTCAGAAAGTAGCACCGCACGTGGACGTAGGCTCTTCCTGCACAAGAGGGGAGCCACCCAGGTTTAAACCGGAAAGGGAGGGGCCTTCTCATTCCCCGCGTGCTGCTGGGCGGCCCTCCCACGGCCATGCATAGCTTCTTGCCCAAGTCCAACCGCACCACCCCAACCAACCACAAAAAATCTTTCCAGCTTTTAAAGTGAGTTATTAGACCTTGATATCTACACTGACCTGTGGGTTTTAAACTCCTCTGACTCTGACCCAGCCCACACCCCTCCCCACAAACACACATTCACTGAAACAGAAGTTCTGTGGAATCCTTCTACCTTACTATCTGTGACAAACTCTTCAATTTCTGTGGCCTCCATCCTATCTCAGTGACCAAAAGCCAGCTGGCAGGACCCACGACACTGACCTCCCAACCCACGAACAGCTCACGGTCTGTAGGTGAACAGCACTGACCCATGAGCGCTGGCATCTGAAGGGTGTGTCCCTAAAGGCCCTATTTGTTACAGTGGCCGGAACAGCCCCGTGCAAAGGAAGGGCTGCTGGCTTCTGGATCTGCGTGTGCCGCTCAGCGTGTAACCTACGGGCTGGGACACAAAGCCCGCTCCGCCGGTCAGCACCTGCTCAGGGAGCCTCCTCCTCCCTCCTCTCCCGGGATTCACCGACAGCTCCTGTCCTTCCCGATAGAAGGAGGCCGTGGTGTGGAGAGCCCGCTCTGAAGCAAAGCCCATCTGGAGCAGAACCTCAACAATTCCTAAAGTGGAAATGGTAACCAGGGAGAGGGGATGATGGACTGGCTGATGACTACCTAATCTCAAATTTACACTTAACCGAGGGTGGAGGACGGGAAATCAATGGCTTTAGAGGAGGGCCCTTTAGGAGTGAATGCACAGTCGGCCCAGTGACTCCTGGCTGGAGCTGTGTGATCTGTTCACCTGAATGCCACCTTGCCCATGCGCCGTCATCTTCGGGGCAGAGGGGCTGGGATGTCACAGACCCACAGGGCTCAGGGAGAGAGAAGGCACTGCTGGGGGCTGTGCAGGCTTCTGGCTTCCTTCCTGGGGGACCTCAGCAGTCTGGCTGGGTCTGAAAGACTCACCTGCAGGACGATGGGCAGCTGTTCGGGTGGGTTCCGGTTCTCCACGCCCATGGTGAGCCACACCTGGAATGCCGTCAGCTGCTCGGCGAAGAACGGGCTGTGCTGCGGGGCAAGCAGAGCATGTGCTCGTTAGGGCCACATCCCAGGACCGCCTGGCCCTGCCCACCCCCGCCACCTGCCGGCCATCCAAGACTTCACGAAGGGCTCACCCTGCAGGGCTGCGAGGATGCCAGGCAGCGGCTCAGACACGGCTGCTCTGGGCATGTCACGGAGGGACAGCCTGTGGACATGTGAAGGCACCAGAGGCGGGCAGGAGAAGGGAGAAGCTGAGGGTGACTCCGAGGCCTTTGGCCTGCGCACCTGCTGGGGGGGCTGGGGCCACAAGAGGGGCATGCTGGGAACCCAACCGTGGATATGTGATGCTCATGACAGTGGCTGGACAAGGGAGTGAAGGCGCCAGAGGGCAGGGGATCCCGTGAGCGTGTAGGTCATCGGGCAAGTCTGGCTGGGGACACAGGGAGTCGTGGTGTGTGAATCTTTTTTAAGTTAAGTGAGAAAAGAAAGGAGGGACTCAGGATGGAGCCTCTGCTATAAGGACTGAGTGGGGTGGGGGTGGGGGATACAGCTGGACGGAGAAGGCACGCAGGTGAGACCAAAGAAATGCATGGGGTTGGACTGCCAGGTGGCACCCAGGCCCCCTGGAGGGGGGACCACAAGCTCTCCATGGGCCATGCCACGTGGGCCTGGGCTCCCTGTTAGCTCAGCCATGTGCTTGCAGGCGCAGAGTGGAGGGGATTCACTTGGGTGCTGTGGAGCGGGTGGGTAAGGGCGGGTCCGCAGGCCCGGGCTGGAGAGGGTGAAGGCCGTGGGGGAGGCTGCTGTCAGAAGGAGGGCTGGGAACTGAGTGTCCAGGCAGGAGAAGGCCAGCCTGATTCCCTCCACGGAGAGTCACTTCCACTTAACACACAGTTCTGCCTTCCCCGAGCCCCAGATACTAAGAATTAAAAAAAAAAACCTAGCAGCCTCTCTCTCCCCTCTACTGTCCTCTCTTCCCCACGTTGTTTTACTTTGCTCAGGGGCGTAGTGGGTGGCCACAGGCAGAGGTGAGTCTCTGTGAGAGGAGGTCGGGAGGGAGTCCTCCCTGCGCTCACCTGGCCGGGGTCAGCTGGGCCCCTAGGTCCCAGTGAATGTGGACGGACACGCGACTGCCAGGAGCAGGGCACGGTGCCTCCATGAACCCAGGTCCAGGAGCACTCTCGGCAGCCTCCACAGAGGAGCCTGATGGGCAGAGCCCCGTGCCTCCGCTTAGAAAGTCAGCCGTGAACATTTACCACATAGGAACTGGTGCTCTGTGCAGCCAGCTTACGTAAAGTTAATCACACTTAGGGGCAACCTGTGGAGCTGGCGTGGAGCCCCTAGAGTGATTTTCCTGTTTTCAAGTGTGAATTATTCACAAATTGGTGAAGTACCCCCTCCTCCACATCCCGTGAGAATGCGATTCTCCCGAGTTAGAGAAGCCGTGAGTCTGTGAACGGAAGCCAGGTAATTCAGGTAATTACGGCTCCTCTCTCTTTCACATTAGCTCTGTCTAATGGACTTCCACATGATGCTCACTGCTAGAGTTACCACCCCATCCAGAAAGAGAAAAATTCCTGAGTGTTCACCTAAAACAGACAAAGAAGGAAAAGCACACCTTTGCCCAGCAGGTGTGCAGGGAGGTCCGCGAAGCTCCCTGAAGCCATGGGGAGGCTGACAAATTACAGCAACCGCCTTCAGAAGAGCGGCCAGCACTTTACCTGACACTCCAGAAAACACGACTCCACCCATGACTCACACAGCTGATGCTCTGGGCCAAACCTCTGACATTTCCTCCGCCCCATGAAGAGCGCCTGTGCTGGCCCCTGTGGGCCGGGGAGCGAAGTCCCTTCAGCAGGACCGAGAGCCCGCAGGTCCCCTGGGCTGAGCGTCTGAGTTGCCCACCACGACCACACACCTGGCTCTCCCAGGGCGATTCGGATGCCTGGAGTTTTGCTCTGTGGTCAGCCTGTGTGACAGGCTGTTTGGCATATTCTAAAAACAGGGGCAATGGACTGAAGACGGGAAGGCCGGCTGAGAGGCTGCGAGCCTCCGAGTCATACACGGTGTAGCCTGTCCAGCCCGACTTCTGCTCCCGTCAGCCTGAACACACCTGTCGCCAGCCGCCTTCCTCACCATCCGGACGTTCTGAGACACTGTTCTCCTTCCTGACAGCGGCACAATACATGTGCCACTAATGACCAGCTTGCTGCTTAGAGAGGGGACCTGGAGTTCACTGCCAAGGGGTCATTATTCCCTCTGTACGGCCCCGTGTGGACACTCCCCCCTCTGTACGGCCCCGTATGGACACTCCCCACTCTGTACGGTCCCGTGTGGACACTCTCCCCTCTGTACGGCCCCGTGTGGACACTCCCCACTCTGTACGGTCCCGTGTGGACATTCTCCCCTCTGTACGGCTACTCATTTTGCAGAAGGGTTCTTTTTAATACCCCCAAGAAAGTCAATCATCCCAAGCTTCCTACCGTAGGGGAATCCTTCTGGCTTTTCTTCCTACTGCAATAAACCCAGCTATTTTTTTTTTTTTTGAGACAGTGTCTGGTTCTGTTGCTGAGGCTGGCATGCAGTGGCATGATCTTGGCTCACTGCAACCTCTGCCCCCTGGGTTCAAGTAATTCTCCTGCCTCAGTCCCTGAAAACCCCAATTTTGATAGGGTTCTATGTCACTGTTAATAGACAGAAATCAGAAAAAGCAATTTTAAACAATACCACTTACAACCATTTTGAGGCAGAAGGCTCAATACTGTAGAGGTGGTGACTTATCCCAAATCAATCTGTAGATTAACTGTAATCTCAATGAAACCCACTAGGTTCGCTGCAGAAATTAACACACCGAATGTCAAATTCACACAGAAATGCAAAAGACCGAAAGTGACCAAGGCAACCTTTGGAAAAAGGTGTAGCTGCAGGACTAGTCCACCAGCTGAAAGTGTCACATAGAGCTCGTCACTATGGTCCTGAGCAAGGACCAAGCGAGCAAAGGGACACGCAAAAGAACAGAGGCAGCCATGTGGACACGGTCTCAGTGCGAATGGGGAAACAGAGGACAGCCACGTCTACACGGTCCTCAGCACAAACGAGGAAACAGGGACGGCCACGTCCACATGGTCCTCGGTGCAAATGAAGAAACAGAGGTGGCCACGTCCACATGGTCCTCGGTGCAAATGAAGAAACAGAGGTGGCCACGTCTACACGGTCCTCGGTGCAAACGAGGAAACAGAGGCAGCCACGTCTATACGGTCCTCGGTGCAAACAAGGAAACAGGGACGGCCACGTCCACATGGTCCTCGGTGCAAATGAAGAAACAGAGGTGGCCACGTCTACACAGTCCTCGGTGCAACCCAGGAAACAGGCGGCCATGTCTACACGGTCCTCGATAGAAATGAGGAAACAGGGACGGCCCCGTCTACACGGTCCTCGGTGCAAACACCACCAGTAAGCCGAGCATTCATGGGGGGCGTGAACTGGGAGCAGATGCGGTCCAAATGTGAGGGGAAACACACAGGCTGCTAGCTGACAGAGAGCAGAACGTCTGTTTAGAATGCTCATCTCAGAGGAAACAAGGGTTTCATCAGACAGGACACCAAAAGCCCTAAACATGAGGCACAAAGGTTTGACTAATTAGATTTTGTTAAGGTATTTCTGTTCATCAAGAAAAAAACATTTAAAAAGTGAAGGTCCACAGAGCGAAAAAAGTTATTTGTGGTAATGTGACAAACGATCTGTCTCTGGAGTAGACACAGAACCACAGCAGCTCAGTACCAGACGACACAGGAGAAAAACGGTCAAAAGCCTGAAACAATTTACAAAAAAAGACAAAGGGCCAATAAAAATATGAAACACTGCTCTATTAACCATCAGGGAAATATATGATTAGCTCTCAAGGAAATACCTTTTCCTACTGAGCCATAATAGCCAAATAAATAAACGGCAACAGAAACTCTCACACGCTGCAGGCAGGAGTGTAAACTGCCTCAGCCACTTTGCAGAATCTCTGGAGGTATCTGTTAAAGCTGAGTACGGGCAAACCCGGGACCCCGAGTCCTCACTCCTGGAAATGTGCAGGAGGTGGCAGCCCCTGAGTGGGAGGACGGCCAGGAAGGGGAGGCCAAAAAAATCAGTAATAAGCACAAATAATATTTCAGAGCAATGTTTCCAAAGATAAAAATCAATGCAAAAATCCATAACGAACAAGATGTCAACATTTCAAAGGGAGGACCAGTATCACAGAATTGCCTTTTGTCTCAGGCTCTGCTGCGACAGTCTGGCCCTAGCCAGCACTGCCAGTGAGGGCTGAAAACTGGAAACTGAAAATGCCCAGTGGTCTAGAAGGGACACATGAGTGTCGGCACACTCGGACGATGGTGTCCACCCCACAGGAAGAGTGAGCTCACTCAGGCAATGCTGAGTGACAGCAGGTAGACAGAGAGACTACATCCTGCGTGAGTGACTCCATGGTCCCAAGCCCAACACCGGGCAGGACAGCGGCCACTGCGGGGGGAAAGGAGGAGCCAGGAGGGGCGCGGAGGGGGCTTGCGGGCGCTGCTTGGCTGGGGTGTGGTTATGTGGGTATGTTCCGCTTGAAACATCCACCAAGCTGTACAGGTATGACGTGTACATGTACGTGATACCTCCAGTAAGACAGAAACAAAAAGAACCTAGTGTGTGGTCCACGTCAGTTATCCCCACCTTGTCCTGAGACCTCAACATGGTGAAATCATTCCCAAATGCAGAATATTGATTCTAGTAGGTTAGAAATGATAGAGTAAAATCCTTGAAAAGATACTTGGCAAAGATACCTGGCACTGAAACAGAAGTACTCGTTTAGAAAGAGCACACATGCAAATAGAAACTGCATTATTTTATATAAAAGCAGATTGCTCTGATCTCTTACAAGTACCCAGTGAAGCCTTGCTCAGAGTACAAAAAGGCCAGCTTCATGAAGGTTTCCAAATATCCGTTTGTGGCAACAGGCCCAGAGCGCTTCAGAAGAGCGCAGGCATCTGGGCCGCTCTGCGGGAGACCCTGTCCTTTCCCCAAGGTTTGTGGTCCAGCAGGGAGGGAGGGAAGGCCTTTGTCCAGAAGCCCGACATTGATGCCAAGCACATGGGGGGAGCTGGCTTCGGCCTCATGGTTTAAATGCAGGGCAGTCTGCAACGCCCTTGAAAATGCATGAATACAGAGTAGAAATAAGTGGTGGGTGTGGGGTGCTCACTGTAAATTTCTTTCAACTGTGCTCTAAGTTTGAAGATTTTCACAATCAAACGTTACCAAAAGAACTGACCAATAAGGGGAGGGTAATAGACGGTTATAAAGGAGAAGGACGTCTTCTTAAAAGGCTGTCTTCCCAGTCATCCCGGCCTTGGGGGCAGTCCAAATCGTCTGAAGAGCTCAAAGATCCCACACACGTATATCACGTACACCCAGGCCCCTGACTGCGCGGGTGAAAGCCTCCCTGACGACCGTGACGTGCACTAAAAGTCACAGTCTGTGCAGTGGATGGAGCCCTTCCTGACGATCGGTGCCTCTGCCCAGGGCTGGAGGGTGACACCCTCACATCAGTGACAGCGTCTTTGGGGCGGCGGCCTGCACATGAGTTTGCAAGGGCCCTATGCTGGGCTCCGTCCAAAGCACTCTCCTACATTAACTCACTTGTCCTCCCAGCGCCCCTGGGGTTGGATACCACCATAATCCCCAGAGGAGACCGAGATGCAGGAGGCCACCAAACCCACCCTCGGTGGCACAGCTAGGCCCTGTGGCCCGACACGGTGTGGTCTCAGGTGTGGCAGCAGCGGGAGGTGGGGATGCTCGTCCCCTCCTGCCTTGGCCCAGGCCGCCGCCTCCTCCGTCCCTGGCCTCCTGTGACTGCCGCCCTCTGACTGCCGTGCCCTCTGCCCATTCCTCCCTTGCATTCTTCGAGGATGTGAGGGGCTCCTCTTTCCTCATGGGTTCCTCGAGGGCAGAGCCTCCGTCTTACTCATCTATTTTCAGACTCGATGCCTCACATAAGGCAAAAGCTCATGAAGAAACCACAAGGGGGTTCTGGGGAGCTGCTGCAAAGCCCAGGGTCACCCTCGCTTGCAGCTGCCGGGAGGAAAGCAAGATTCCAGCCTAGGGGAGCTCAGCTCTCCAGCGCCCGTGCAGTGCAGCCGGGGGCTGGACGCCCCCCCGCCAGGGCTCAGCACCAAACCTTCCTCGGGTCACTGTCCCACGGGGCTGAGAGTCAGAGGACTGGGGGAGATCCACAATGCATTCGTGGTGAAAGGCTAGAAAATGTAATGTGATCACCACTCACAGGGAGTGAGCCCGCGTTCAGAAAAGCAGATCGGTAACAGCAATGTTTTGAGACATGACCATTTTAAATGGTGATTCTTTCAAAGTCTACCTTTAACCTCTGGTTGACTCGACATTTTAAACTCTGGCAACTACATTTTTTCCAGGCAGGTGAACATCTCACACCTGAGAGTCCTGGGACCACCCCCACTCTGGGGGCTGTGCAGTCCGGGTGCCCAGAGACGCGGCCGCCGCCGCAGACGTGCAGAATGCCCTGGGAGGGACTCACCCTGAACGCCGTGCCCTCCTCGATGATGGTCGGCAGCTGAGACAGACAGATGTCGACGGCGAGGTCCCAGGCTTGCCTGTGGAGAGAACAGAGGAACACCCACTGAGCATGATGGACGGGTTCCCACCCGAGGGCACTTCACAGGGCACGGGAGGAGCCAGCTGAGCCTGGGCAGCAGGGTCTGGGCAGAGGCCATGGGTGCTGGTGGGGTTCGGATTTCGGCTGCAGAGGACGTCCGAGGGGTGGTCAGGAGGGTGGAGACCGGGGGCTTCTGGTGCTGCCAGCATTCTCACCGTTTTCTTTGTCACATTTTTTCTCTTTACAATAAAATGAGAAAAAATCCTGGGAAAAACACAGGAATGCTTCCCATTTTCTGCTGTGGTTTCTGATTGTGACTTGAGCCCATCTAGCGGCAGCCCATGCGTTCCACACAGCTACGGTCCCCTCGGAGGCTCTGAGGGGTCAGCGTCCTGGAGGAAGGTGGGAGAGACACCAGGGCCAGGCCAGAGTGCCTCCTCAAGAGGGGTCCTGTGCGGCCGGGGAAGGGCGTCCTGGCAGTCAGGGCTGAACCCTGCGCTGTGATGCTGCTGTTAGCCCCAACACCCCCACGCCTGAATGGTCTGGACCTGGGCCCCTGAAGGCCAGGGGTGTGCTGGTGATCCCACAAACCACTTGGAGACGTGACTCTACCCTCGAGGACAAGACCAGCAGGGCTTGTTTGGGGTGAGAGACAAGAGTCTCTCTGAGAAGTGGACTCGGCCACGGTTACCAGTTTCCTACAGCATTGAGACCCGGCTCGACCCACAGAAAACTGGAGCCACTCCTCCACAGGGCACCTGGCTGCACCTGGCAGGCTCCGTTCCAGAAAACACGGCCTGAGTCCCCTGCGCCCGGTAGGTGCCTGTGTCTTATTCCTGCATCAAGATGGCCTTTTGGGTTTGGTTTTTGACTCAGGCACCCCCACTGGGGATGACTTAGGTAGCTTCCACACCCTGATTCTATTGTAGGACCAGCAGGCAGTCTGAATTGGACCCAACACCTCTGGGCCAGGTCCTGGAATTCCCAGGTGTAGGCAACAGCCTTACCGGGCACCCCCAGCCACCATCACCACCTTCCTACCTTCCTAATGCGGTCCTCCTGGAGCCTTGGTGTTGCCCATGGGGGCTGTTAGGACGGCCTCCTCCCAATGGGCCCCTCTGCTGGCACCTCCCTTCAGGCCAGCTGCCCTGTGAGCTTTCTCGGAGGCTGTAATACGGCACCCCAAGCCTTTCTGTGGCTCTCCGCCTTCCTGTGGTACCCCAGGCCTGGCACACCCTGGCATCTCCCACATCTCCAGCCTATCTTACAGACATCCCACAGGTGCCCGGGCATCCAGGGGTACTTCATTCCCCGGGCCAGGTATGTGGCAAGATTTCAACACACATTCGTGGAATGGCTTTCAACACACATTCGTGGAATGGCTTTCAACACACATTCGTGGAACGGCTTTCAACACACATTCGTGGAATGGCTTTCAACACGCATTCGTGGAACGGCTTTCAACACACATTCGTGGAATGGCTTTCAACACGCACTGGCGGAACGGCTTTCAACACGCATTTGTGGAACGGCTTTCAACACACATTCATGGAATGGCTTTCAACACGCACTGGCGGAACGGCTTTCAACACGCATTTGTGGAACGGCTTTCAACACACATTCGTGGAATGGCTTTCAACACGCACTGGCGGAATGAGAGTGCAGGCAAGCAGGAACACATGCTTTGTGCACGAGCAGCCCAGGATGAGATTTGAAAAGGAGAAGGGAGAAAAGAAGGTCTGACCGCGAGCCATGACACTGGGCTCTGCTCCCAGCTCTGCTGCCTACCAGCTCCGGCCCAGGGAGCGGCTGACCTGCCTCCCTCGCTGCCTCATCCAGAGGACCAGGACTGGTCAGGGGGCCCGTGGGAGGCCGCTTGGTGAAATTCACCATGTGGCTCTGTCTCTCCAGGATCCATTTCATCATCTGTGAAATGGGGTCATGATCCTGTCTCCCTCACGGAGTCCTTGTAGAGTGGCTGACACAAAGCAGGTGTCGGTCAGCGGCAGCTGCTGTCCGCTGGCCACAACAGCCAACCCTAACCCTAAACTGGAAGGGAATCATCACTTCACTCTCTGTACAGTGACAGAGCAAGTCTTAATTTCCATGATACAGGCTAAGTATCTCTTCCAAAATGCCTGGGACAGAAAGTGTTTTAGATTTCCGATTTTTTTAGCTTTTGGAATATTTGCATATACATAATGAGATATCATGGGGACAGGACCCAAGTTTAAGAACAAATTCCATTTATGTTCCATATACCTCTTATACACATGGCCTGAAACAAATTCTACATAATAATATTCCATATACCTCTTATACACACTGCCTGAAGCAAATTCTACATAATATTCCATATACGTCTTACACACGGCCTGAAACAAATTCTACATAATAATATTCCGTATACCTCTTATACACACTGCCTGAAACAAATTCTACATAATATTCCATATACGTCTTACACATGGCCTGAAACAAATTCTACATAATAATATTCCATATACCTCTTATACACACTGCCTGAAACAAATTCTACATAATAATATTCCATATACCTCTTATACACACTGCGTGAAACAAATTCTACATAATACTCCATATACGTCTTACACACGGCCTGAAACAAATTCTACATAATAATATTCCATATATGTCTAATACACACTGCCTGAAGCAAATTCTACATAATAATATTTCATATACCTCTTACACACACGGCCTGAAGCGAATTCCACACAATAATTTTGTGCAGGAAACGAAGTTTGTGCATGCGAGGTCGAGAGGGAACTGTCCGCTTGCTGCAGCATGGTGGCCCTCACAGAGTTTTGGGTTTTGGCTTTTTGAATTAGGGACACTCAACCCTCATGGTAGGGATGGAGGAAGGGCACCAATTCCTTCAGCCCTACTCTCCTTTTCTCGTAGAAATATGTTCCTTGAGGGAACCAAGTGATGATCAGTATAATGGATCCTACTTCTAGCTCTGCCATCTCTTCTCCTGAGCAATTTCCTAAGAGACTCGAGGGTCCTGTGTTAGTTTTTTGGCTAATGACACTCTGTGCTGCCATGTCAAAGGGCATATTTTCTCGGATGTCTTAGTAAAGGACCAAAACGAGAATGAAAAATGTTAAAATCCAGAAAAAAAGTAAAAATTTAAGATGAACAAAGGGACAAAAGAACATTTTTACACTTTCAAGGATATGAAATATACTTCACTTTCCCAAGACTGTCCTCTGCACAAACGTGCCCTTCCCTGCCAATATAGCTAAGAAGCAATCAGGAGATAATCAAAAGCGCCTCAAAGTCCGTGTAATAAATAGCTCCCATGTGCCCAATAAATCCTCAGGCTGCAGGCAAATGGCATTCAGCAGCATCGAGGGAGATTTTACTCTTTGTTAAGACAGAAGCAAAGTCAATTATTGCAATTAAACTCTATGAAGATTCCTTGAATTTAATCAAATAAAAATCTGCTTCAGAAGTTAGAAGAAAGTGTGTACGAGTTAGGGGAGGACGAGACGAGCGGAGGACAGAGAGGGTGTTCGGGCCGTGGGCCAAGGGGCCCAGCGTGGCGCCTGGTGTGGCCTTGGTTGGCACCTCCCGTAAAGCCTATTCGCACGCTCTCCAAGGCCCTAGCTTGGCGCTGAAGGCCTGACCTGCACTGGAGATGTCGCTCAGCACACGGGACAGGGTACCGCTCAGCAAAGCTGTGTCAGAGCCACGGGTGACAATCCTGCTCAGACGTGTGACCCATGTTGCTGCAACGGGCCGCTGGGCTCCTAGAAGGCTGAGAGCCCACCTGGATCCAGCCGGGGGTGGGAGGCGGGGACTGACCCAGCTCCACATTTCACAGACCAGAAAAGCAGCCCCAGATGGTCTGGTTTCACGGACACACAGAGGCTCAGAGGAGGCTGAGGGGAGGAGCAGAGCCCTGGAGAGGGGGCCGTGGCTCAGGGCGCGGGACACTGCATGCAGGCTGCTCAGGGCCGTGGACTCGAGGCACAGCTGTCTACAAGAGAAGAGGAAAATGACTCTGTTCAAGTACTAATGAGAAGAAAGGATGTAAAGAACCTACAGATTGCTGTAAGACAAATGCTGGAGCCCGACTATTAGCACACAGTGAAGCTGCCCTGAACCTCAAGCCATGCCTGGGCCTGGCCCTACTGACAGCCCCACTCAGAGCAAGGCAGAGAAGATGGAAGTTCTGGGAGGAGCTGGCACCCTGCGCAGCCTGCTGAGCAAGACAGAGGCCCTCTCTGGGCCTTGGTGGTTTGTTTATCTATTAACCAAAGGAAAGAACCAGATTAGATGAGCTCAGAGCTCCCATTAAATTCTAAAATTGCACGGCAATCTTTTTTTTTTTTTTGAGAATGAGTCTCACTTTGTCACTCATGCTGGAGTGCAGTGGCGTGATCTCAGCTCACCGCAACCTCCGCCTCCCAGGTTCAAGCGATTCTCCTCCCTCAGTCTCCTCAGTAGCTGGGATTACAGGAATTCACCACATGTCCGGCTAATTTTTGTATTTTTAGTAGAGACGAGGTTTCACCACATTGGTTGGGTTGGTCTTGAACTCCTGACCTCAAGTGACCTGCCCGCCTTGGCCTCCCAGAGTGCTGGGATTACAGGTGTGAGCCACTGCGCGTGGCCTGCACGGCCACCTTTTAAACAGCAGAGCAATGGTATTCTCTAATGAGCATTTATCTGTGGATTAAAACTGGCTGCATTTTCTAGGAGAAAATCAACACAAACTTGCAGCTCTAATTTGGGATTCCCAGCTGAAGACAAGTGGGAGACTGGGTCGTGTGTACACAGAGAGACCATGGCGGTGGGCTTCAGGAGCAGCCAGCACCACACAACAGCAGAGGGTGGGAGGGGACTGGGAAGGTGTCTGGATTAGCACCTCCCACAGCCGTGGTGCAGTCAAGTTGCTCGGAGGAGCAGGGCTGGAGTGCAAGAGGGCAGATCTGAGGGGAGGAGGCTGTGATTAGCTGTGACCGGGATCGGCATCATGGGCTCCTCCCCCCGGCAGCTGGGGGCAGAGGGACTTTCTAAGCTGTTGGCTGCTCTGATGAGTCACTCGCCTGGAAAACATGTCATCCAGGCAAGAGCTGGGTTTTCAGGAAACAGCGCTGAGATGGCAGGCGCCCAGGAAGTGGGCTGGAGGAAAGCCGTCCAAGTCCACACAGCCTCCATCTGCGCTCATCAGTCAGGGAGCGGTGCCCACCCCGGGAACAGAAAGCACAGGTTATTATCTCGGAGGAAGGCAAGGTTTCAGGACCCCTGAAATTGAAAGTGAAGGAGAATGACTCCCCAATGACTTTGCATCAAAAATTAAACAGGAAACAGGCTCTGAGCATTCATCACGGCTGCCGCTGCCTGAGCAGAGTGTAAATGCAGATGACTTCATGTTTTAACCTCAATTTTTTAAGGCTTTGTTCCCTCTTTCTTCCCGCTAAAAATTCAACCTCTCCATCACCACACAAGGAATATAATAGCGAGACTGTGAATTATTTATTCCAAATGCTCTCTTCTGCTACCGTTCCTGTGTGCTCCCTCGGGATGTACACACTTTGGTCTATGGATGAGGCGGGAGGGGAGAGCTCTGTGCACTGTTCTAGTGGCAGACAGCCCTGCAGAAAGCCCACCGTGACACTCGCGTCCGCGTTGGCTCAGTCCTCAGTGTAGCTGGCAAGATCTAATGACAGAGGTGAGCACGATTCTGTTTCTGAGCTGAACGTTCTCCCCGTCTGTGCGTCTGGGACCGCTTCTTGTTCCTTTGTGCCTCCTCCCGGCCCTTGCTAAGGAACAGGATTTGAGGTGGGACATGCCACTCAGGATGGAGGCCACAATCCCTGCCTCCCCAGATGAGGCTGGACCAGAGATTGCCACAGGATAGGAAGGCGATGGGCATTGTGAGCTCTCTCTGCGCTCCAGGCCTGAGCTGCCTCGTCCACTCCTCGCGGCCTTCCCACCTGCTGGAATGCTGCCCCAGTGGCCAGCAGGAGCTTCCACAGGGATGGGAGCCTCCAGGACAGGAGCCGCCTGTGCCCTGACACCCGGTGCTACCGCAGCTGGTGCTGCCCATGCTCACACTGGATGGAGAACAGACCAGCCAGACCACACTGCTAGTCTTTCTTCTCCTACAAGGATCTAGGATCTTGTCCGAGTCCAAAGCCCAATTTCTACATTCAATTCCCCATGAGAGTTGGTTCATGATATAATTTTCAGCATTAAATGGAACTGACTTGTGTTTAGTTTTTAGCTCCCGATTCATGCTGGCATCCTTGTTGCTGAAAACCCTCCCAGGAGAACATGTGTTAAATGCAAGTGATTCTCTTTGAAATCACATCATCATTGATTTCTGTAAAAAGAACCCTTTAATATTACTATTTGGCACTCCCAGAATAGAAAGACAAGAAGCCACGATGTCAGACCCTGCAGAAAACATCACTAATTGGAGAGGATCCTTGGACATGCACAGCAGGGGCTGAGGAGGAAGACTGGGGTAAGCGTCCTGAGACTCAGCCCAAGTCGCTGTGGACACAGCCCTCCCTGCTGCACACAGCACTGCCATGTCCACAAACTGCACCACCCCTCCTCCAATGCCACCATGCTGGGACCAAGGGCTTCACGGAAGCCTCTGTCCCTCAGGATTCACAGCCCAGCTCAGGGCAGGCAGGCTGCCCCCCTACCCATGCCCGTGCCCTCCTGGATGCCAGCCCGGTCTTCCGCTGTCTGAAAGCCCCCACGCCTGTCTCATAGGCAACTCTACCAGTCATGTTTTTCTCATGTAAAGAAGTACTCAATTATGTCTTCTGTTTGTCTCTAGTTCTGAATTTATGAACAATAATACCTTAGCCTTAAAGACTCTATGCTAAAAAATTGCTTTTAGTGCTTTGAAGGCTTAGAAAATCTACAGGTAGACTTCTGATGGACCAAAGTCAGATCTATCAGTTTTTAGAATGGAGAATCACTGCTCCAGTTTTACCACCCTGGCACAAATATCATTGATGTTTGTTTATAATTCTCTTTAGCATGGTTTTTTGGCTGTAATACATATTTTCACATAGATAGTAATTATACTGCTGATGCAATTCCGTTTTGTTTCTCTCATTAACATACATTTTGTATAGTAATATATAAAATTTGAAGACTGCTTATATTCTTGTTAAGTATACACATCTTAATTTCCTTTCCTATTCTGTTAGGTACTAGGGCTATTCTCGATTTTCCCTCTCATAACCTGTGTCCTGACAAATGGCTTTATTTGTTCACGTCTTTCCGAACATGCCATCAGTTGTGTTCCTTGGTTTTTCCTTAGTGACTTGCTGTAGTCATGCTCCTGAGCCAGGTCACGGTTGGCTGCAGGGCAAAGGGGGGGGCATCCAAAGGCAGGGTAAACGGTGGGCAGGCAGGTGGGTGGGCAGGCAGGTGGGTGGCCACCATGGCCAGCACTGTAAAGGCTGTCAAGCCAGGCAGTGGCCAGGGCTTAGGGGCCTGAGGTCAGGAAGGTCCTAACCAAGGGCAGGCCCCAGCCGGGCATCGATGGGTGGGAGTCACCAAGATGATTTGGATGCCACCTGCTACGGGGTCCTCATGTGAGGCACGCCCTTCCTGAGACCTCACACCGGCTCTCGGGGCAGCAGTGCCGCTCCCTGTCCGTCTCTGCCTGATAAGACTCGTTCGGACACTGGGGAAGCTTCCTCATGCTGACAGCGATGCTGGGGTCTGCCGGCACAGTGGCCATGTGTAACAAGAGGTGACAAGAGCTTTGCTCCCTGCTTAAATGCTACTGCTGCCTGGGTGCACTCCTGTCCCAGGGATGTGCCTGAAACAGAAGCTCACGCACGTACGTACCAGGACCTGGCACACACGCCACTGAGTCAGCATGGAGCAGGCTGGTGTTGGACGGCTGGAGCCACGGCTGGCCCTGCCATGTGGCTCCTCCCTCACCTCAGTTTCTCATCTGTAAAATGGGCATATTGAGAGCAAAAATCATAGCTTCACGGCAGCACCTGCAGTCAGGGGAGATGGCTTAACAGGTGTAAACTTCAGAACACGCCAGACACGCAGTCAGCAGGTGCTTATGCCATCCGTCGCTGGAATTCCTGTTCTCACGTGACCACCCGTGATGGCAGTAAAGCTTCAGAACATGCCCGACATGCAGCCAGCAGGTGCTTATCTCATCTGTCGTGGAATTCCTGTTCTCACATGACCACCTGTGGCAGCAGTGACTGGTGTGCCACAGGGCAGCTGTGGTCAGATCGCTCTCTGGGCTCTGTGACTTTACATTCACCCTCTCCAACCCCAGCGCTGTTTGCCAGCCGAGGTGGACAGGCTAGAACGTGGCCCCAGGACCCCCGTCCCAGGTGTGGCCCCTCCCTGGAGGTGCAGGTGGAATCTGAGGCTGCTTTCGACCAGCAGAATATGGCGAAGGTGACGGCTGCCGTGACTGTGTGTGGCACTAGGCTCCCGTGGTGGTTCTGAGGGGTGGGAGGCCAAGCTAAGGACCCCACCTGGTGGGGACAGTGGGTGGTCTTAACTACGAAGGCGGCTTTAACCTGGTGGACCCTGCACAGAGGACGTGGCTGAGTACCCCAGCGGGAACTGGACCTGGAGGCCGCGTGCTGGTCTGCTGTCACACAGGAGTTGATGGTCGGCACCCTCCCTAATGTTGTTTCCGCCTGCAAATTCTATTTTCCACGAGTTTGCTGGAGGGATCCTATTACTAAGCAGAGGAAAACGCCCACCAGAAGAGCCATGACACGGATGTAATCTGTGAATTAGGTTTTCTTCTTTCAGCACAAATCTTCTTCAGTTCAGCACAGCTGCTCCCCTGGGCATCCATATTCGCTGCTTTGCTGCAAAGCCTGGAGCCAGCGCCTGCTGTGAGTCACTCCTGTTCGCCTATTCCTTCCCGCGGGCCGAGCGGCTGACTAAATGCTCCCATCGTGCTCACGTCAGTTGCCAGGGCAGGACACAGATGCGTGCGCAAGGTGTGAGTTTAAAGAAAAGGGAAAAAAATCCAAAGTGCATAATGTTCCTTCTGTCACGTGAAGGTGAAAAAAGGTGAAACCCCAAAGCCACCCTGGCCATCTGCATCCACAGGCCAAGTTCTAGCTGCGTGGCTGGTGGAGCCCGCAGATGTGCCCAGTGTCCAGCAGCAACAGCACGGCGCCCCAACCCGCTCCAAGGGGCATTGCCCTTCACCACCCCAGCCTGCTTCTTACTCAGTTTTCATCTGCGATGTCCGTCAAACCCAACCATGGGGACACAGTGACACGCAGCAGAAGGGTGCCAGGGACCAGGAGGAGGCCAGGGACCGCCCTGCCCCAGCCTTGGAACTGAGGGGTCACCGCTGTGATTCTACATGAACAGAGTCCATTCCATTGCACCCGGGCCGGCCGGAAGCCCCGGCTGCTGGCAGTGGCTGTACCAGTGGCCAGGTGCCGCCGGCTGCTGTCTTCTGGTCCAGCTCTGTGGTCACCGCCGCAGGCCTCGGCAGGGCCTGGTGACAAGCTCTGCACGGCCGACCAGGAAGAGTGACTTTCGTGGACGAGGAAGGAAATGTGTTTTCTGCAGATGCGCCGTGCGCCGGTGGAAGAGCACGTCTGCGCTGTGCTTCCTCATCCCTCAAGGGCCTCGTCGAAATGGGGCTTGGGGGTAACAGCAGCCCCAGGTAAGGCAGGCGAGATTTTCTCTTACAGTAAGATACGGTGAGGGAGGGGGCCGGGACCCTCTTCAGGATAAAGGTTTTCTTGCCCCAGCTGCTGGGGGCACCACAGGCAGGCAGCTCACGGCTGTCAAGCCCTCTTCTGGGTGGCCTGTGTGTGATGACCAATGCAGAATGCAGGCCGGCCCACTCACCTCCCATCCCACCCTCAGGGCTCCCCAGGGCCGGTGGAGGTGAGCCTGGCTTCTCTCTGCCCAGCCCTCCACCGCTGACCCCGGCCCACTCACGAGCAGCATCGTGACAGCAGCCTCCGTCTCCGCCCGTTCCCACAGAGCCCACCCTGAAACAACCAGGATAACGTGCCCCAAAGGGAAGCGGGAGGACGTAGTGCCGCAGGCCGTGTGTGCTGGGATGACGGCCATGCGGGCGGGATCACTCAAGGTGCACATTAGCCCAAGTAGGCCCGTGACACACTCAGGGAGGCCAGAACCAGGAAAGCAGAAAAACCTGAGTGTCCACAGTGACCGCGAGGAAGCAGGCGCCGCCAAGCACCCACGCGACGCTGTCCCCAGGTTCTCTGGGCCTCTGTGGATTGCGACATCGTCTCATGATTCTCGAGTGCACCAAATAAGCAGGATGCGGGCTGGCTCCGTGAGGCTCCGGGAAGCCGAGTCTGCAGAACAGCCAGCCTTTTCTGGGGCAGGGAAGGGCGGCCCCGCAGGGCTGGGAGAGGTTGCAGCTAGGCCTAGACTAGGACCTTCTATAAAGCAGCACGGATATAAACACCGGCACTCAGAAAGCTTCCCAGGGGCCAGTACTAGAAAGCAGTCTCTAGATGGAGAGGTGGGATGTGGCTGGCCTCGCCACGCGCTCCTCCCAGCACCCGTCCTCGGCTGCCCACCCCTCCTGGCTGCTCTTTGTGCTCAGGCTCTGGTCTTTGACCACAAACTCCAATGTGACGCCATTGTCTTTACGCAGCGGAGCATATCAGATAGGTGGTGCCTTTACATCTGGAGAAAGCATATGCCAGAAGGAAAAAGGTTTCCATGGACTGATTCCTGGTAAGAGGAACTCACAGGAGCCTGCAAGCCTGGAGGCCCCGTGAGGTCCCACTCTGAGAACTCAGCCAGCTCCCAGCACTGAACTAGTTTTTCATCCAGGATCTTATGCGACACTGACCCCTTCAGCTCTTTTGTTTTCTTTTTCTTTCCCTTTTTATAATAAATTTATTACAAAAACCTGTCTCAGAAGAAATAGAGACAGGATTTAAGGCTGTACTTTTCTTAAAGGAGTAAGGTCATCTTGAGGATATACTATTTCAAAACTGCTCTATTATTAAAAAAAAAATGTTCATCTTAAATATTTATTCTAAGTATTGCACGGGCTTTTCAAACAACTCTCTCTTTTACAGCTCTGTTATTCATGGACTCGTGAGAAATACGTCGGCGGTGGTTTTATTTACACATTATTTAAACGGTCTACTTCTATTTTTTTTTTTCCTTATCAGGATTCTCTGTTTTATCTTACAGACTCTTAAGAAGGATACAGATCATGCACGCTTTAACTTTTGCTGTTTAAAGTCCGAGTGCTGTGCTGAGTATAATGTATTTTGATCTATCTCATGTAAGTACTTACTACCAATAAAAATGAGATTATTTGGAACTTTTCTGGAGTAGGTGATGGGGAGTGACTTTAGATTCCTTTCTTGCTTCCCTGAGTTTCCTGTGTTGAGGGAAAGTAGTCATGTAGATATTCAACAAGAAAACACAGGCTAAAACAGACCGGATCAGGAAAACAGGCCACACAGTGGTTTCTCAGCTGGCATATGTGAATTGCTCATTTAAAAATATTTGTGTTAGGGTTTCTCCCACTGATGAACAGAACTCTTTTTCCTTTAATACCATTTTAGAATTTGCCCAAACCTGCTTCTGTTAGGATGGCCACAGAACAGAAAAAAACCAAATGTCTTCAAACAGAATGTCTACACTAAAAACCAACCCCGTCACTATTACTGTTACTATTAGTAGCTGTGTAAATAGCGACTCAGCAACGGGAGGAGACTATAATCAACAGTCATAAAAGACACTCGTGAGCGTGCGTGTGAGCGTGTGTGTGAGCGTGTGAGTGAGCGTGGGTGTGAGCATGTGAGCGTGTGTGTGAGCGCGTGTGTGAGCGTGAGCGTGCGTGTGAGCGCGTGTGTGAGCGCGTGTGTGAGCGTGTGAGTGAGCGTGTGTGTGTGCCAGCGTGTGTGTGTGTGTGTGTGTGTGTGTGTGTAATAAGCATAAAAACTAACTGGTCATGAGCCCAACAGTTGAATTCTCCAGAGCTACTGTGGATGCGCTTCATAAATTCAAGTCAGCAAGTTATTTTCTCACCACTGGTTTCTAAAAGGTTAGAAACTCTCTTACAAAGCGCCGCCCTCCTGAGTCGCGGAGCCGTGAGGCTGCAGCCGCCGCTGCTCCTGTACGGTCTGGAAAGGCCCTCCCAGGCTGCTGCCCTCGGAAGGAGACCCCCGTGTTCAGCGTCACTTGTCAATGGCACGCAGGGTCCCCAAGTTAGGTGTGGAGCACCCCTGCCCGGCTCCGTGCAATCCCATGAGATCACAGTGGGGCGGAGGGCGGGGAGCACGGCCCCCGGAGGACCCCACCCGAGACACTCACCACATTGCATGCATGTACGTGGGCGGCAGCCGCGGGCTGCTGACGGGAGTGCAGTTGTACGACCTCATGATCCTTTCCGCCAGCAAGAAATTTCGAAACAGACTAGCCACCAGCAAGTCCTGTCTGAAGAGCTTCTGGAAGAGATCTGAGGGCAGACAGAAGACAGAAATAAGTCCTTAGTGACTCGTGTCTATCATTTAAAGCAAAATACACACATTCACTTCCATCAAAAATTACTACAAATAAGTTGGGACTAATATGCGTATATCCCATCGGCAACACACACACGCACACAAAACATACACGCATGTGCACACGTATGTATACAGATACATGCACACAGACATGAACACACAAGCACATGCATACATGTGCACACATATGCAAATATACACATGTGTACACGTGCACACATGTACATGCATACACAGTGCACATATACATACATGTTAACACCCCAAATTAATCAATACACAAAAAATACGAAGGAGTCTGATTCACATTTGGTGTTCAGCAAATGTGAATAATGAAAATGACTATAAAGACAGGCCACCCCTGCCCGGTGAAGGCTGCGCTGTCAGGGCAAAGGCTGACATGGGTCTCTGCACACTGTTTGGAGAACTGGCGTGCCGGAACTCACCGCCGCCTGCAGAAGCCGCCTTAGGTGGTCGTCTTGTCCTTTTCAGCCCCTCCCACTGTCTTCCTTGCTAGTGAGGCGCTCACTGATCCCATCTGACTTCTCTCATGTCTGAGAGTCACCCTCTGCGCTCCCAAGGCCATAGCCTCCCTCCCCAAGGCCCGGCCCGCGCCTCACCCCGGGGGAGCACGTTCCACGCGATGGTGTCTGTGATGGCCGTGAAGATCCAGTTCAGCTCACCCAGGGGCGTCCTCCTGTCATTCAGGCGGCCGGGGATTCTAGAAGACAGGGCGCGTTCTCATGAGTGATGCCATGGCTCTGAGAGCAGGTAATGGAGCAGTGGTTGCAAGAAAAAAGGGCGCGGGCAGCGAAAGGCTCTGAGCAGAGAGGTTCAGTGCACAGCTGGGAGAATCAAATTCACAGCTCAGAGCTCAGCCGCCATTTGCAGCTTCCCCCTCCCGGCACATCTCCAAAAGGGCTGCTGCTTCCCGTGTCCCCAGACATGCACACCAAGGCCAGCTGGTCACACACGGTTCCCGTGGACTGCTGACTGGACAGTCCGTGGTGCTGACTCAAAGCAGTGCACGCCGCGCTCCACAGTCCCACGCGCCGCCCTCCGCCAGCCCACGCGCCGCGCTCCACAGTCCCACATGCCGCCCTCCACAGGCCCACGTGCCGTGCTCCACAGTCCCACGCGCCGCCCTCCGCCAGCCCACGCGCCGCGCTCCACAGTCCCACGCGCCGCCCTCCACAGTCCCACGTGCTGCCCTCCGCTGGCCCACGCGCCACCCTCCACAGGGCCACGTGCCGCACTCCACAG
>PVKV010022799.1:11766-34716 GCA_004027835.1 Alouatta palliata | reverse complement strand
AGGTCACCCACAGAGGGAAGCCAATCAGACTCACAGCAGATCTCTCGGCAGAAACTCTACAAGCCAGAAGAGAGTGGGGGCCAATATTCAACATCCTTAAAGAAAAGAACTTTCAACCCAGAATCTCATATCCAGCCAAAATAAGCTTCATAAGTGTAGGAGAAATAAAATCCTTTACAGACAAGCAATTATTGAGAGATTTTGTCACCACC
The DNA here is from genome assembly GCA_004027835.1 of Alouatta palliata. Lineage (NCBI taxonomy): Eukaryota > Metazoa > Chordata > Mammalia > Primates > Atelidae > Alouatta > Alouatta palliata. Next base: position 34,504 of record PVKV010022799.1, on the reverse strand, counting down.
AGACCTGCCCTACAAGAGCTCCTGAAAGAAACACTAAGCATGGAAAGGAACAAGTACCAGTCACTGCAAAAGCAAACCAGATGGCAAAGATCAAAAATGCAATGAAGAAAATGAGTCAACTAATGGGAAAGAAAACCAGCCAGTAACAAAATGGCAGGATCAAATTCACACATAACAATATTAACATTGAATATAAGTGGCCTAAATGCCCCAATCAAAAGACATAGACTGGCAAACTGGATAAAATGTCAGAACCCATCAGTGTGCTGTATTCAAGAAACCCATCTCACATACAAAGACACATACAGACTCAAAATAAAGGGATGGAAGAAGATTTACCAAGCAAATGGAGAACAAAAAAAAGCAGGGGTTGCAATCCTAGTCTCTGATAAAATGGACTTCAAACGAACAAAGATCAAAAGAGACAAAGAAGGACACTGCATAATGGTAAAAGGATCAATTCAACAGGAAGAGCTAACTATCCTAAATATATATGCCCCCAACACAGGAGCACCCAGATACATAAAGCAAGTTCTTAATGACCTAAAATGAGATTTAGACTCCCACACAGTAATAGTGGGAGACTTCAATACTCCACTGTCAATATTAGACAGATCAATGAGACAGAAAATTAACAAGGATATCCAGGACTTGCATGCAGAGCTGGACCAAGTGGATCTAATGGACATATACAGAACCCTCCACCCCAAATCCACAGAATATACATTTTTCTCAGCACCACATGGCACTTACTCTAAAATTGACCGCATCATTGGAAGCAAATCACTCCTCAGCAAATGCAAAAGAACAGAAATCATAACAAACAGTCTGTCAGATCAGAGCGCAATCAGACTAGAACTCAGGATCAAGAAACACACTCAAACCCACACAACCACTTGGAAACTGAACAACTTGCTTCCGAATGTTGACTGGATAAACAATGAAATGAAAGCAGAAATAAAGATGTTCTTCGAAACCAACCGGAATGAAGACACAACTTACCAGAATCTCTGGGACACCTTTAAAGCAGTATTGAGAGGGAAATTTATAGCAATAAATGCCCACCAGAGAAGAGAGGAAAGATCTAAAATCTACACCCTATCATCAAAATTGAAAGAACTAGAGAAGCAAGATCAAAAAAACTCAAAAGCTAGCAGAAGACAAGAGATAACTAAGATCAGAGCAGAACTGAAGGAGATAGAGACACAAAAAACCCTTCAAAAAATCAATAAATCCAGGAGCTGGTTTTTTGAAAAGATCAACAAAATAGACCACTTGCCAGATTAATAAAAAAGAAAAGGGAGAAGAATCAAATAGATGCAATAAAAAAAGATAAAGGGGATATCACCACTGATCCCACAGAAATACAAACCACCATCAGAGCTTACTACAAACAGCTCTACTCACATAAACCAGTAAACCAGGAAGAAATGGATAAATTCCTACACACTTGTACTCTACCAAGACTAAACCAGGAGGAAGTTGAAACCCTGAATAGACCAATAACAAGGGCTGAAGTAGAGACAGCAATCAATAGCCTACCAACCAAAAAAAGTCCAGGTTCAAACGGGTTCACAACCAAATTCTACCAGACGTACAAAGAGGAGCTGGTTCCATTCCTTCTGAAACTGTATCAAACAATACAAAAGGAGGGAATCCTCCCTAACTCAATTTATGAGACCAACATCATCCTGATACCAAAACCAGGCAGAAACTCAACTAAAAAAGAAAACTTCAGGCCAATATCCATGATGAACATTGATGCAAAAATCTTCAATAAAATACTAGCAAACAGATTGCAACAGCACATCAAGAAACTTATCCATCACGACCAAGTAGCCTTCATTCCAGGGATGCAAGGCTGGTTCAACATACACAAATCCATAAATGTAATCCATCACAAAACTGGACCCAAAGACAAAAACCACATGATTATCTCAAAAGATGCAGAGAAGGCCTTTGATAAAATTCAACAGCCCTTCATGTTAAAAACTCTCAATAAACTAGGTATTGATGGAATGTATCATAAAATGATAAAAGGTATATATGACAAACCTACAGCCAATACCATACTCAACGGGCAAAAGCTGGAAGAATTCCCTTTGAAATCAGGCACTAGACAAGGATGCCCTCTCTCACCACTCCTATTCAACATAGTATTGGAAGTTCTAGCCAGAGTAATCAGGCAAGAAAAAGAAATAAAGGGTATTTAATTAGGAAAGGAGGAAGTCAAATTGTCTCTATTTGCAGATGACATGATTGTATATCTAGAAGACCCCATTGTCTCAGCCCAAAATCTTCTCAAACTGATAAGCAACTTCAGCAAAGTCTCAGTATACAAAATCAATGTGTAAAAATCCCTAGCATTCCTATATACCAATAACAGACAAACAGAAAGCCAAATCAAGAGCAAACACCCATTCACAATTGCTTCAAAGAGAATAAAATACCTAGGAATACAACTAACAAAGGATGTAAAGGAATTTTTCAAGGAGAAATATAAACCACTGCTGAACAGAGAGGACACAAACAGATGGAAAAACATTCCATGCTCATGGTTAGGAAGAATCAATATTGTGAAAATGGCCATACTGCCCAAAGTAATCTATAGATTCAATGCTATCCCTATCAAGCTACCAATGACCTTCTTCACAGAACTGGAAAAAAACACTTTAAACTTCATATGGAATCACAAGCGACCCCGCAGAGCCAAGACAATCCTAAGCAAAAAGAACAAAGCCGGACACATCATACTGCCAGACTTCAAACTATACTACAAGGCTACAGTAATCAAAACAGCATGGTACTGGTACCAAAGCAGAGACATAGACCAATGGAACAGAACAGAGACCCCAGGAGAAACACCACACATCTACAACCATCTGATCTTCGACAAACCCAGCAAAAACAAACAATGGGGAAAGGACTCCGTGTTTAATAAATGGTGTTGGGAAAACTGGCTAGCCATGTGCAGAAAGCAGAAACTGGACCCCTACCTGTCACCTTACACTAAAATTAACTCCAGATGGATCAGAGATTTAAACATAAAACCTAACACCATAAAAACACTAGAAGAAAATGGAGGCAAAACCATCCAGGACATAGGCATAGGCAAGGACTTCATGACTAAAACACCAAAAGCAATGGCAATAAAAGCCAGGATAGACAAATGGGATCTAATTAAACTCCAGAGCTTCTGTACAGCAAAAGAAACCATCACTAGAGTGAATCAGCAACCAACAGAATGGGAAAAAATTTTTGCAATCTACCCATCTGACAAAGGGCTAATATCCAGAATCTACAAAGAACTAAAACAGAAATACAACCAAAAAAACAACCCTATTCAAAAGTAGGCAAAGGATATGAACAGACACTTTTCAAAAGAGGACATATATGAGGCCAACAAACATGAAAAAATGCTCATCATCACTGGTCATTAGAGAAATGCAAATCAAAACCACACTGAGATATCATCTCACACCAGTTAGAATGGCGATCATTAAAAAATCAGGAGACAACAGATGTTGGAGAGGATGTGGAGAAATAGGAACACTCTTACACAGTTGATGGGAGTGTAAATTAGTTCAACCATTGTGGAAGACAGTGTGGCGATTCCTCAAGGATCTAGAAATAGAAATTCCATTTGACCCAGCAATCCCACTATTGGGTATATACCCAAAGAACTATAAACCGTTCTGCTATAAAGACACATGCACACGTATGTTTATTGCAGCCCTGTGTACAATAGCAAAGACCTGGAATCAACCCAAATGCCCATCAATGATAGAGTGGACAAAGAACATGTGGTAAATTTACACCATGGAATACTATGCAGTCATAAAAAACGGTGAGTTTGTGTCCTTTGCAGGGACTTGGATCAATCTGGAAACCATCATTCTCAGCAAACTGACCCAAGAACAGAAAGCCAAGCACCATATGTTCTCACTCATAGGCGGGTGTTGAACAACAAGAACACATGGACTCAGGGAGAGGAGCATCACACACAGGGGACAGTTGGGGGGGTAGGGGAGAGAGAGTGGGGGGTGGGGAGGGATATCATGGGGAGAAATGCCAGATATAGTATGCACCTAAAGTAAAATAAATAAATTAAAAAAAAAAAAAGAGAGAGAAAGAAGGAAGAAGAGCTGGATGGGGATTATCTCAGACTTGGTGCAGGTTTGAGAAAGCCCTGGACTAGCCCCGGGGGGAGCCCCAGAGCAAAGACTGCCCCCTAGAGGAGTCCCACAGATTCCAGCTCCGGTACCTCCACTGTCTCAGTCACTGGCTGAAAGCAGCTCTGGGAGAGCCGGCTTTGGGAGAATATTCATATGAATACTGCCATAGACGGGAAGACACAGCACTTGGAGGCTGTCCGCTAGCTACACTCCTTGTAGCAGATTCTCTTGGAGGGAGGTCTGAGCAGCACAGCTTCATGGCCACCAGGATACTGGAGTTTCATATATACTGAGTTTATTATCATTATGGACTTCCTGTTCTACTCCATTGGCCAACTTGTCTATGCCTGTGTCAATACCAAACTATATCTTCATAAAAAGTTCTCATCTTGGAAAAAAGAAAAAAATATATACATATAAAAATTAGCCAGGCATGATGGCTTGTACCTGTAGTTCCAGCTACTCAAGAGACTGAGGTGGGAAGATCACTTGAGACCAGGAGGTCGAGGATGCAGTGAGCCATAATTGTGCCACTGCACTCCAGCCTGGGTGACAGAGCAAGACCTTGTCTCAAAAAAATAAAAAAGAATTATTACAATTAATTTTATCTGCTTTTTTTTCTCTTTTCACATTGCTACTAGAGAATTTTAAATTACATTCATGCCTTGCATCATAGTTCTATTGGACAGGATGAAGCAGCAATCAGCCATTTACAGACTTACGAAGCTTGTGGGCTATCTGCAACTTGTGAGGCACTGAGCTGAGTGCTGAGGAGAAAAAGCTGGAAAAGACAAAGGATGAGCTCTCATGGAAGCTTCTTTCCTTCCAGGAGATGAGTGATTAATGTCCTGTGTGATGCATGCCAAAAACGAGGTGTCCCCTGGGTGTGGGAGCATAGGAGAGTGGCATCCATGTCATGCTGGGCAGTCAGGAAGCCTGTCTGGAGGAGGGGGTGGCTCAATCTCCAAAGACAAGGGAACTTTATTAAATGTTAAATAAATCAAGAGGTGCAAGAAGAGTATACCAAGTCAGAGAGAACAGCTTGATCAAAGTCTGTATGACTGGATTTTTCCTCTTCAGGAAATCTTCTGAAAGTTTAGTAATTAAAGATGGTTACAGGGTTAGACTGTTCCTTCCAATCTTCGTTCATTTTAGAGGAAGCATGAAATAAAAAACAATCAGATAAATATGGTAGACATGAAGCACAAAAAAATAGGCCAAATCTCAAATTGCTCTCAGCAGGAATTTTTTTTCTTAAGAAATGGAGTCTCAACGTCACCCAGGATGGAGTGCAGTGGTGCAGTCTCAGTTTACTGCAGCCTCTACCTCCCAGGTTCAAGTGATTCTCCTGCCTCAGCCTCCAGAGTAGCTGGGACTGCAGGTGTGCACCACCATGCCCAGTGAACTTTTGTATTTTTAGTAGAGAAAGAGTTTCACCATGTTGGCCAGGACAGGAACTCCTGACCCCAAGTGATCCACCCACCTAAGCCTCCCAAAGTGCTGGGATTACAGGCATGAGCCACCATGCCTGGCAGAGCAGGAAATATTTTTATATGCCACCACGCCTGGCAGAGCAGGAAATATTTTCATGTGCCAAATGCCAAGGGAAAAAGGGAAGGGCTAAGTTCTTAGCCACATAACGCAGCTTGCACTTAGGGGTGGTAATGCTGACATTGTGTTTCATTCAGTCAGGCAATGAACTCCCAAACAGGCTATATTAATAATAATAATGGTCACCTGATGCTATTGGTGTTTGCGCTCCCTTGGAAGCAAGATATCTGTATGGAAGACCTACACCTAAGAAGTAATACTGACAAATGTCAGACATTTGATTAGCACATTATTTGAGGAGAGAGATTGGAGAAAGTTCTAAGAATCTATGACTCATCTATTCCTTACAATCAAAATCCAAATCACAACTGTTAATGTCTTTGTAAATGAGTCAGACAGACCTGCTGTGGTTCAGAGACTTTTCATTTTATGTTGATTTCTGAAAATTGCAAAGTTTAAGTCACCTTGACTTTTACAAGCGAAGGAGCAGATGGGGTTTAAAGTAAGAACTAATTAACTAGGCCGGATGCAGTGGCTCAGGCCTGTAACCCCAGCACTTTGGGAGGCCGAGGTGGGCAGATCACCTGAGGTCAGGAGTTCAAGAGCAGCCTGGCTAATATGGTGAAACCCATTTCTACTAAAAAAAGAAATACAAAAAATTAGATGGGCATGATGGTGCATGCCTGTAATCCCAGCTACCCAGGAGGCTGAGGCAGGAGAATCGCTGGAACGTGGCAGGTGGAGGTTGCAGCGAGCCAAGATCATGCCATTGCACTCCAGCTTGGGCAACAAGAGTGAAACTGCGTCTCAAAAAAAAACAAAAACAAAAACAAAAAAAACTAACGAACTGCAAAAAAAAAAAAACTTGAGAGCTTTAACATGATTTTCTGCCTCAACAGTTTAAGTTCTGCTTGTTGAAGCACTAAAACTGCTCATGTGCATAAACTGTCCATGGTACATTCTGGCTTCAGAGTCTGTGTTATGAAATGCTGGCAATGATTGAAATTCTTACTCTTAGAATATATACCATGTCAGTCCATTCATAATTAAAGGTCATGAACTATTACTAAGGGTGGGTGAGCACGGATCAAGGATAGATGGTTGCTCCTTTGGAGGAAGGAGGGTTGCTTGGAGTACCCTGTCCACCTCTCATAACAACCACTTAGTCTGTGTCGGGAGGGATGGGGGCACCACTGTTTGAGCAATTGACCCCGTGAGGGATTAGTCACCAGGAGATAAACTGCGGTGACTTCAGATCTTGACTCAGGATGCTTTCTTAGCAGCCAGGGTCCCCAGTCTCCTCTGTGAGGAGGGCACAGTGGCCATGTCCTGGGCTCTCTGCTGCTGTTGGACACTTTCCTAAGGTTGCTGCCCCTCACAAAGCAGAGCAGCTGGGATGGCAGCAACCAGCCTGGAGAGACACTTACTGGGGAACGTGTCCAAGCCAACTGCTAAAGCTCCCACCTTTTATTTGAGAAGCATTCATTTCCTCAGCTAAGCCTCAGAACAGCCCAATACAAAGAAAACCTCATTTCATTAAAACAGTTAAGTATCTGATATTAGCATTAGACAAAGAGGATTTCAAGTAAGCTTCAAAGAAATATAAGAACAGAGCTTGCTAAGATGCAAGTTGAAGTGGGGAAAGGCCAGTAAATCTGAGAGAAACAAGAAACCCAAAACAAGAGGACAGGCCTCAGAAATCTCATCAGGCTTAAGTAGGAAACGGGATACGTGCTCAGATAACAGACACCACACTGCTTTGAGTCTACAAATTTATTGAGTAAAAACAAAATCAATGTCAGGCACATTATATTTGATTGGGTTCAAATTTGGCTGATGTCCAAATGCAGCAGAGAACAGAGGGGAGGAAGGGACACAGAGTTGCTGGCAAGGGGACATTGAACAAAACAGTTTTCCTTTTATTGTAAAAGCGGGTATCACACAGCTGATGTGAGTCAATTAACCAAGGCAGGGGACTCAATGTTTTACGGGCAGGGGGAAAACCAAAGTAAGCAGACAACTTTCAAGACAGGAGAGGGCCAGAATGCTGAGAGAACAAGCTGCAGCAGAAGTCGGCTGAGAACAGTGGTGAAATCTGCTGGGTCACTTGGGGAACACAGTGACCACGTCGTAGCCCTCAGGTGGTGTGACTCGCTCCCGGGCATGCTTCTCACAGTAGATTTGATCCTCCACAAAGAAATGGCCCTTCTGTTTCAGGTTCGTGCCACAGTCAGTGCACACGTAACACTCGGGATGGCGGTGACGCTCCCGCAGCTTCACGAACACACCGCTACAAAAGCAAGGGAGGGAAAGGACTCTCTCAGTGACAAGCACCTGCAGGTGGCACCCGAGCTCTGCACCATCCTTCCAGAGCAGGGACCCATCACGGGGAAACCAGGGCCTCCCAATTGGCCTCCAATCACAAGGCACTTGCTTTTTTTCTTCCCAGGGTCCAGAGACATTTTTCCAGAAGCCCCTCCTACTTCAGCAGGGCAGTCCTGATTTTTCTCCTTTTATATGTTCATAACCTAAGGGATCCGCAGTGAAGGAAAACCTTCACAACCTGGCTCCGGGACCCACGACCTTCCCGGCCTCTCTACTGCATTTTTCCAGGAGGGATTTGCCTCCTTCACAAGCAAAATGTGCAACATTCAGCACTTTCCACATTTTCATGGTTTACCCAACCTGCAGGCCCTGCAAAGGCTGTGGGAAGCAGATACTCACACAATCCCAGTGCCACATTTGTCACACATAGGCAACTTCTGAGCATTTCCAATCGACGCAGCCACTTTAGTGACAGGAGCTTTAACACTTCTGAATCCTGAGGGCTTGTTGGGATCCCCTGAAATGAGGAAAACACTCTCATTGGCCAGGAAGAGCAGAATTGTATAAGTATCACTCAGCTTTTCAGAACCACTTATAAAGATGTGTTCAGGCAAGGCCATGGGAACTGGAGTGATTCTACTATGTTATCCTGGGCACATTGCTTAACCTCTTTGGTCCCCAGTTTCTTTTTCTATAAAACAGGAGACTGACACCTGGCCAAAAATAAAAGGCCAAACAGCCAAAACAATCCTAAGCAAAAAACAACAAAGCTGGAAGCATCACGCTACCTAACTTCAAACTATGTTACAAGGCTACAGTAACCAAAACAACATGGTACTGGTACAAGAATAGACACACTGCAAATATGTAGGGCATACCTGGAGGAAAAAAGGAAAAAAAATTAAAAAATAAAAATAAAAATAAAATAAATTAAAAGAATAGACACATGGGCCAATGAAACAGAATAGAGAACCCAGAAATGAGACCACACACCTACAACCATCTGATCTTCGACAAACCTGACAAAAACAAGCAATAGGGAAAGGATTCCCTATTTAATAAATGGTGCTGGGAGACCTGGCTAGCCACATGTAGAAAATTGAAGCTGGATCCCTTCTTTACACCATATACAAAAGTCAACTCGAGATGGATTAAAGGCTTAAATGTAAAGCCCAAAACTATAAAAACCCTAGAAGAAAATCTAGGCAATACCATTCAGGACATGGGCATAGGCAAAGATTTCATGAGGAAGACCCCAAAAGCAATTGTAACAAAAGCAAAAATTGATAAATGGGATCTAATTAAAGAGTTTCTGTACAGCAAAAGAAACTATCATCATCAGAATGAACAGACAACCTACAGAATGGGAGAAAATTTTTGCAGTCTATCCATCTGACAAAGGTCTAATACCCAGCATCTACAAGGAACTTAAACAAATTTACAAGAAAAAAAATAGGTTGTGCACAGTGGCTCATGTCTATAATCCCAACAGTTTGGGAGGCCAAGGCGGGTGGATCACCTGAGGTCAGGAGTTTGAGAATAGTCAGGCCAACATAGTCAAACCCCCTCTCTACTAAAATTGCAAAAATTAGCCAGGTGTGGTGGCATGCACCTGTAGTTCCAGCTACTCAGGAGGCTGAGGCAGAAGAATCGCCAAGATTATGCCACTGCACTCCAGCCTGGGCAACAGAGCGAGACTCCACCTCAATAAAAGAAAAAAACAACTACATTAAAAAGTGGGCAAAGAACATAAACAGACACTTTTCTAAAGAAGACGTACATGCGGCCAACAAACATGAAAAAAAGCTCAACATCACTGATCATTAGAGAAATACAAATCAAAACCACAGCGAGATACCATCTCATGTGAGTCAGAATGACTATTATTCAAAGGTCAAAAACAACAGATGCTGACATGGTTGTGAAGAAAAAAGAACACATTTACACTCTTGGTGGGAGTGTAAATTAGTTCAAACATTGTGGAAGATAGTCTGGTGATTCCTCAAAGACCTAGAGGCAGAAACACCATTCAAGCCAGCAATCCCATTACTGGGTGTATACCCAAAGGAATATAAATCATTCTTTCATAAAGATACATGCATGCTTATGTTCAACGCAGCACTATTCTCAATATCAAAGACATGGAATCAACTTAAACGCCCATCAATGATAGACTGGGTAAAGAAAATGTGATACATATACACTAGGGAATACTATGCAGCCGTAAAAAGGAATGAGAACCTGTCCTTTGCAGGGACATGGATGGAGTTGGAAGCCATTACCCTCAGCAAACTAACGCAGGAACACAAAACCAAATACCACATGTTCTTGCTTGTAAGTGGGAGCTGAATGATGAGAACAAATGGATACATGGGGTAAAGGGGACAAGACACACTGGGCCTACTGGATGGTGTGGAGTGGGGGAGGGAGAGCATCTGGAAGAATGGCTGATGGATGCTGGGTTTAATATCTAGGTGACGGGATGATCTGTGCAGCAAACCACCATGACACATGGTGACCTATTTAACAAACCTGCATATCCTACACATGTACCCCTGAACTTAAAAGTTGGAAATATAAAAATAAAGTTTTTTAAAAAAGAAATCCACATCACAGAAAGAACAAAATCATCAGAGTACAGCATGCTACAGCAGCAGCCAGATGACAATCGTCTCCTACAGAGCAGAGGAAGGAGCCTCTGTAGTCAGCCTGGTGCATGTAAAATAAGCTCCTAGTAGCAAGATGCTGAGCTGCCTAAGGCCCAGCTCATCACATCTTAGGTAACAACGCCCCGTACCATGGTGGCTATTAATAATGGTAAGATGTTAATATTGTTACTATTACCATACACTCAACTTGCTGTGCTTCCACAGAACTTACCTTTGTACTGTGGGGTAGCCTTGCAGGATCGTTGTTTGTCAGCTATTTCTATGTCTCTCTCCCTAGACTGCAAATTACTTGAGCACAAGTGCCTTCTTTCATATACATTTCATGTATATGCTAATACCCCACGGAGGGGGTATTAGCATGAGGGCATAGCAAATAGAGGCTCAATAAATACACTGAAATAAATGATAAAATGACAGGACAGATCCATGGTGGTGCCTATGTTAGTCCAACATGCTTTGGCCCAAGACACTAGAGAAGCCTCTGCACAGGCATGGCTCTGAACAGGCATCTGAAAGCATCCCAGATCCCAGAAGAAATTTTGTAAAATCCTCAGGCCAGGCTCTGCCACAGACCAGCTGAATGAACATCTCCAGGTGCAGGAGATTCAATTCTACACCCCTGGCTAAACCCACTTATTAGACTAAAGCAGCTGCTCTCAAACTTGATTGTGCATCAGAATCACCTGGAGGCCTTATTAACACGCAGATCACTGGGCCCCACCCCCAGAGTTTCTGATCCAGAAGGCCCAGAATGGGGCCTAAGACTTTGCATTTCCAACAAGTTCCCAGGTGCTTCTGATGCAAGAACCACTGGGCAAGAGCAAAGAAACAGCTTCCTGTGCCAGGTGAGGGGATAAGAAGAGGGTCACCCCATGACTGCAGTCACGTCGGGCAATCGTGGGGCTGATGGACAAGGGCCTTAACTCTCTTGTTTTTTCAGAAAGTGAGTCCCTATATGCTGACCAATCCTTCTGAACCAAAAATATACAGACACATGTTCACAGAATGGACATTTATTAATTAATTTTTTATTTTTACCACTGTGCCTGGCAACATGGGGTATTTAGAATACATGGTTGACTATTTTGATCACAATTATCCTGCCCCTCTCTTGCCATGCTTACCTCCAGTCAGTGGTTCCCTACTGGGGGCAATTTTGTCTCCTAGAGAGCAGTTTCGAATGTCACACTGAAAGGGAGTGCCACTGGCACCTAGTGGGCAGAGGTCAGGGATGTTGCTGAACATCCCAAAATACACAGGGCAGCCCCACACCAAGGACTCATATGGCCCAAAATGTCAATAGCACCAAGGCTGAGAAACCCTGCTTTCAATGGAGTCGACTTCCCCATCCCCAGACTTTGGCCAATGTGAGCAGATGTGAGCCTTGTTTAGGCAAGTACTAAGGGCAACACTAAGTGTTGTGCGGTATAGCCGTGTCCCCACAGAGCTATTGCCTCTGCCATGAAAACGGCAAGCACCAGAGTGCCTCTCCCTTCCCTGGGCTTGAATGAAGAGGACTCAGGGGGCCTGGTCCAGCCCTGCCAAGCCCAGCAGAGCCACAGCTGTCCAGCAGCCCTCATAAATACAGGTTACCCACTGCTGACTGGCACGAGAGCTGGTTTGGGGTACTTGGCTGCCTTATGGGGAACAACAAGAGAGTATATGCGAATGCAGCCTGAACTCTCAACAGCCCTGTCATGGTGTCATGGCTCAGACTTAGGCTTCCCCGCTCTGAGCTGGGACGGTTCATCACTATGAACTGATGCACACAGATGTCCACCTGGCAGCACATGAGATGGGGCAGAGATTAGGAGGTGCCATGGTTTTAAGTGGTGAGCTCTACAGATGGGCATGGGGAAGGCTTAGTTGGGCCTACTAGCAGGTGCATAAGGAGAAACCACCTTGGTGCTTCTGTTCTCCCTGAGCCCAAGGCACCTTCTTGCCCTTCCCAAGCCTTCCTCCCTTCCTTTGGGAGGAGGACAAAGCTCCAATTTTATTCATTATGTATTTTACCTGTATTTTTTTAAATATTGCATTTAAATGTCTCTGTTGTCTTGATTATTGAGTTTTCCAGTGCCCCCGTAAACTCTGCACTCAAGGCCGGGCACGGTGGCTCATATCTCTAATCTGAGCACTTTGGAAGGCCAAGGCGGGCAGATCACTTGAGGTAAGGAGTTCGAGACCAGCTTGGTCAACATGGTGAAATCCCATCTCTACTAAAAATACAAAAACTAGCTGGGCATGATGCCACATGCCTGTAGTCCCAGCTACTCAGGAGGCTGAGGCAGGAAAATGGCTTGAACCTAGTGGGCGGTGGTTGCAGTGAGCTGAGATTATGCCACTGCACTCCAGCCTGGGCAACAGAGCAAGATTCCATCTCAAGAAAAAAAAAAATTGCACTCAAAGCAGTGTCTCCCTGACCTCACCCTGATCCTGGCCCTGCCTAGAGGGATCTCAGAAGGGCCTGGGTGGGCATCTTCTCCAAGCATCATGCCTCAAGCATCCCAAACAGATTCCCTCATTTTCTGGCTGATGGTGCTGAAGCCATCTGGCTACCTGCCCATGACAAGAAGGAAATGGCGACATCTCTGCATACCTGGGCAGTTTGCAAAGGCACTGACTGGGCTGAGAACCAGCTCAATGAGGTCAGGCTCTCTTACGCAATGGGCTTTTTCACGTAACTCACTCAATCCACAGAAAAATCACCAGGAAAGAAGAGAGGCTGCAAAAGGGTAGAATGAAAGAAAGCTAGGAGGGGCATGCAATCTCCACCTGGTAGGAGAATCCACATCTGTTTCTAGAACGAAGAGACCTGACCTCGACAAAGCTGGGCACAGCTGGGACAGAGCAGGCTGCCTGCCCCACAAGACTTGCTATGGCTTTTTCAGCCCTGCAGCACCACCTGCTGGCTTCAAGGTTTTTCTCTCGCTTATCCAGCCAACTAGGCTAATCCAAACAAATCTCTCTTCCTTTCTTCTCAACTAGCTCACGTTGAAAATACTAGCTTCCTTTGGACTCTAGGCAACTACAAAAATTTCCAAATGTCTCTTCTTCCAGTGAATCCTGTATCCCAAATATTTTTTGGAAAAAAAGTGAAAATTAGCTAAATAAACCACAGCTGGTTTTCTATCCATTTCACTGCTCAACAACCTTGCATGGCTCCACACTCCTTTAGAATCAAGCTCATGATTCTTAACCTTGCACCCAGTATCTAACTTGCACCCCATATCTAACTCGAGATCACCCAAGGATTCACCTGGAACCCTGGGCACCAGCCAAAATGAGCCTCAGTACTTGCTGAACAAGTCTCCAGCTTTCTCATCTCAGAGCCTCTGGCCATGACTGCTCCTTCCAAATAAAAGCCTCCTTCTATGGACAGATGAACAGATAAACAAAATGTATTATACATATACAATGGAATAATATTCTGCCTTAAAATGGAAAGGATTTCTGACATATGCTACATGGATGAACCTTGAGGATATTAGGATATTACACTAAGTGAACTAAGCTAGGCCCAAAAGGACAATTACTGCATGATGCCACTTATGTAAGGGATTTAGAGTAGTTCAATTCATACAGACAAGTAGGAGAGTGGTTACCAGGAGTTGGGAGGAAGGAAGGATGGGGAGATACTCCTTAATGGGAACAGTTTCAGTTTTGCAAAATAAAAGAATGGATGGTGATGATAGTAACGCAATCACATAAATGTACTTAATACCACTGAAAATCTATTAAGATGGTAAATTTTATGTTACATATATTTCACCACAATTTTTATTTAACATAACGGCTTCTTCTGCCTGCAAGTTTTGGAATTTGATCCAGAACAAAATGAAGTTTGAGGAACCAAGAGCCCTTTCTCCTAGTCTAGAGGCTGAATTTTACCCAAAATGAGACAACCTGTGTTGGGTCTTCAAGGTTTATGACCAAACCCTCCCATAGCCAAGCTTCCTTCAGGGGCCTCACTCACCCAGCAGTTTACAGACACAGCTTCACTTAACCCTGTAAACAATCCCGTGAGGTCCTAGTTATTAGCTTCATTGGACCTGTGCAGAAACTAGAGCTTAAAACGGCAAGCAACTTGCTGGAGGTGTCACAGCAGGTCAGAGGCAGACCCTGGATGCCAGTGCTCTTTCTGGCCTGCAGCACTGCTTTCTGAACCAGAGGCCTTTCTGAATGACAGGATCCTTCATCAACTGCTTTTACTGCCTTAACCTCTCACCATTTTAGTTCAAATAAAAACCAGGCATTTGGGGCCAGGTACGGTGGCTCACATCTGTAATCCTAGCACTTTGGGAGGTCCAGGCTGGTAGATCACCTAAGGTCAACATGGATAAACCCCATCTCTACTAAAAGTGCAAAAATTATCTGGGCATGGTGGTGCATGCCTGTAATCCCAGATACCTGGGAGGCTGAGGCAGGAGAATCGCTGGAACCTGGGAGGTGGAGGTTGTAGTGAGCCGAGATCGTGCCACTGCACTCCAGACTGGGCAACAAGACTCTGTCTCAAAAAAAACAGGCATTTGGGTTTCTTCTCCCAGGAGCCTTCTGCATATAAAGAATGTTTAGTATGGAATCTATCCTATTACAGTCAGTAAAGATTTAAAGCAGGTACACATTAAGAGACACAGGAGAAACTACAAGATTTGCTATCTCCCTCTTCCCTTCTAGCAGAATCTTGATTCTCTTTGGGGCAAGAAGCATCAGACTAAGGTATAAAAATTTTTTAAAAAGAATCCTAATTCCCAGACTCTCATTTACCTAGGTGTAGCCATGTGACTAAATCATGGTCAATAAAATGTAAATGGCAGAGTAACGTGGGACTTCTGGGAAGGAGAATGCTGGTTCATCTGAAATAGGGACTCCCTGGTTAGCCCTATCTCCCTTTTTCCTTCCTGTCGCCTGGAAGTAAGCATGACGGCTGGAACACTAGCTGCCAACCAGGACCACGAAGTAACCTTGGGAATGGAAGCCACAAATTTGGTGGCTAGAGTGCGGGACCGAAGTCCAGATCTTGAAGAGCATGGAGCTTCCAAATCCATGTTCAGGTCCTTCTCTGTGAGCCCAGATGAGCTCTGCAGCATTTGTCTATTTGGGCACGGATGAACTGATCTTGCCTCTCATTGAAGGGTTTCACATCCACGTAAGAGTAAAATAAGCTGTGTTTTCCCACATGTTTTAGCAAAGCTGTCATCCTCAAGGGTTGGCCCCCAAGTTGTTCATCAGGCAAAGCTAATACTGGAACTTGATACGAAGTATGGCTCGTTACTTCCCAGCTGCTCAGCTACTCCAAGCAAAAGAGGAAAGCCGTGGTAAGACAATAACATTTTAGCCTAAAAGAAGCACATGCAAACACATGGCCCATCCTTTCCTAATTTCTTATGGTTGTAGATTGCCACTCTCTCTAAAGAAACCACACAAACGGGGAGGAAGCTCGGGTGTCAGGTGTGTTCAGGGAACTTTCTGCCCAGAAAGGGCTCCCCAGGGAGCTGAATCTTCAGCTGCGGACTCTGAGGAGGGAGGTTCATCCTCCAGAGGGCACTAGGTTCTCAGCCAACATGTCAATCCTTTTGCAGCCTGGCTGAGGCAGGTCTCACACTCAAAATCACAAGGTGTCCCCTCACTGGAGCATCCACTGTCTTTTTGCAGATAGGTCCATGAGAGAGATAAAGAGGGCAGAGAAAGCAATATCGCACTGAGGTGCCCAAGCCTCATAAAAGGAAGAGACTTTGGGAGGCCGAGGCTGATGGATCACGGGTCAAGAGATCGAGACCATCCTGGTCAACATGGTGAAACCCCGTCTCTACTAAAAATACAAAAATTAGCTGGGCATGGTGGCGTGCGCCTGTAGTCCCAGCTACTCGGGAGGCTGAGGCAGGAGAATTGCTTAAACCCGGGAGGCGGAGGTTGCGATGAGCCGAGATCACGCCATTGCACTCCAGCCTGGGTAACAAGAGCGAAACTCCGTCTCAAAAAAAAAAAAAAAAAAGGAAGAGAGAGTGTGGAGGGCTGGGCATCACAGGGACTAGGGAGGGATGCAAAACCCAGCTATCTGGAAGAGGCTGCTCATGAGTGTCACAGGGGGTGCTGATAAGGATCCACCTGGGAGCAGGCAGGTGTCACGGCTGCTGATCCACAGGTTGCCTTTGAGAGGAAAAAAGCATCCCTTCCTCAATACCTCCACCTGTCACAGTTTCTCAGCCTATACCATTGTTATTAAGTGAAGATACTTTTACTGCTATCCACTTAAACATGATCATAATAAGTCTTCGGTGAGAAGCATGTCTCCTGAGGGCTGAAGCACCCTTCGGGGTGGCCCTGGGTGCCTCAACATCAAAGCTCATCCCAAGGACAAGAAAGCTTCTTCACGACATTTCAAACATCACAATAACTATGCAGCGAGTACTTGGTTGCAGTGATGGACGTTTTACACAACTTAGGCCATTTCATGACCACGACAAAGGAAAGGACTGTTATCCCCGATGGACAGATGAGAAAACAGGCCTGGGAGGTTCAGAGATTTGCCAGAGGTCACAGAGTAAGAACATGGCCACAAGGGGGGGTCTCGAGCGCTCAAGAGGGCACCCACCCTAGAGCAAATACAAACACAAGCCCCAAAGCAAAGGCAGCCCCTGGCTTCACTGAGCGCTGCTGCATCCTCATTCTGCCACTCATTGCCCGTGGCCTTCATCACTCCCTCCTCAGCCACCACCAAGGTATCGTTTCTGGGCTCAAAGCATATGAATGGCCAAGGGACAGAACAACAGGTTCCCACAGCAGTCAGGCTCACCCCAGCCTCTGCATGCTCTTGCTCATGTGATAGGACACAGTTGGCCAGGCCTGGAGTTTCGTAAATACAGATCCAGCGGGGAAAGTATGATCAGCACTCTCTCTTCCCCTCTCTCTCTCTCCCTCTATCTCTTTTAAAGAATTTCAGCATTGTAAAAGCCCATGCTCTCCAAAACAGGCTCCAGGGTGTGGTCACCTGTGCTTCCGCAATGACTGACTGTCACATCTGACCTTGAACAAGAGCCGCTGACTGTGGATGGAGCTGATTACCTTTTTCTTCAGACTCCAGGATTTCTTGCAAAACCAAGAAAGACGTGGACTGTTTCGGGGGCTCATTCAACTCCTGTTTCTCCTGAAGCATCTTGTAAACTTCAGATTCTTTGTCAATGACAAGGCCGCCTGGAGGCTGAGCATAGTCTAAGCTGTAAAGAATGTTTGAAAAATTGATTAGGACATGACAGAAGTTAAAAATAACTTCACCGGGAACCTCCTCCAGGCAAAGGTACCACTGATTTGAAGGATAGATGGAAATTACCTCCAAGCCCTCTCCTAACTCAGCCGTAGACCTGCTGCCAGCACAGTGAAAGTGAGACGTCTTTGGAGTCAGAGCTGGCTGCTGCTTCAATACAATCAGAGTCTCTTCTTCTAAATAGCTTCAGTAGTTCAATTACTTTTTGGCCTAATCCCATGGAATGGGAATGCTCTGTCTCTTTATAAATTATATCAACAGCATTATGTCCAGAGAAAATTTAGAAAAGAAAAAAATGTCAACCACAGCCCAGCCACAAAGAACTCAGCCAGGTCCCCCTTGTATGGGCCACAAACATTGCTTTCATGAGCAGGAATCCCATGTTCTGCATTCCTGACGATCTCACAGTGCTTTCCCTGTCTATAAATACCTGCTGATTCTCAAGGCCAGGCACTTGGGTCTCCTTATCTGTAACACAGAGGTAACAGTACCTTCCTTGCCTGGTTCACAGGTTGGTGGTGAGGTTGGAACATGCAAGTGCTTTGTAAACCATGAAGTGTTCAGGCCCAGGGACCAGGCAAGCCAGGACTTGTCTTCCCTACCTTCCCCCTGTCATTCTGGGTGACCCAGAACAGGACGAGACAGGCAGAGCCCACCTCTTTTCCCCAGGGCTCCACTTTCTAAGCGGTGGACGGTGACAGGGAGGCAGTCTCTCATCAGCTATATCTGTAAATCTATCCTGCATCTGACCCCTTCTCACCTCCCCACCTCCCCCAGGTCCAAGCCATGCCATCCCTTACCAGCACGGCTGACAAGATGCATTAACTTGTCTCTGCTATCACTAACGGCCCAAGGACGGTCTTATTTTTGACTAGAGGTCGAAGTGATGGCCTCTATTCAAAATATCAGAGTGATATTTTTTGTTTTTTTGTTTTGTTTTGTTTTGTTTTGTTTTGTTTTGTTTTGTTTTGTTTGAGATGGAGTTTGGCTCTTATTACCCAGGCTGGAGTGCAATGACGCGATCTCGGCTCACCGCAACCTCCGCCTCCTGGGTTCAAGCAATTCCCCTGCCTCAGCCTCCCAAGTAGCTGGGACTACAGGCACGTGCCACCATGCCCGGCTAATTTTTGTATTTTTAGTAGAGATGGGGTTTCACCATGTTGACCAGGATGGTCTCGATCTCTTGACCTCGTGATCCACCCGCCTCGGCCTCCCAAAGTGCTGGGATTACAGGCGTGAGCCACCGCGCCCGGCCTGATATTTTTTGTTTTTAGAGACAGGGACTCACTCTGTTGCCTAGGCTGGAGTACAGTGTTGCAATCACAGATAACTGCAACCTCAAACTACTGGCCTCAACAGATAGATCCTCCTGCCTCAGCCTCCCGAGTGGCCAAGACTACAGATGCACCACCATTCCCTGCTAATTTTGTCATTATTTTTGTAGAGACAGGGTCTTGCTGTGTTACCCAGGCTGGTCTCAAAGTTCTGGCCTCAAGTGATCCTCCAGGCTCAGACTCCCAAAGCACTGGGATTACAGGCATGGGCCAGAGTACCTGGCCCAGAGTGATATTTTAAACACATGAATCAGACTGTGTCATGCTTCGGCTCAATGTATTCTCATTTGACTTAGCACAAAATATTTAGTTTTAATAATAAAATATATGTTTCATCAAATTCAACTTTTTTGGAGTAAATGTTATCACAGAGGAAAAAGTCCCTAACATACGTGTCCCAAGCTTCTCCCTCCAGACACATCCCCTGCCAGCCCTGGCTCACTCCACTTGACTGAGACCAGACTTCCTGCTGTGCCTGGCAAACAATAGCCTCACAGCCTGTGCACTCACTGCACCCTCAGCCTGTAATGCCCTTCCCAGGTGTTGCCATGGCTCCCATGCTTCATCCAGGTCTCTGCTCAAGTGCACTCCCCAGAGAGGCCTTCCTGACCCCGACTTAAAACAGGCTAACAAATCCCCCCACAATCACTCTTAACTCCCCAGCTACTCTCTCAGCACGTATTCTACTTGTATTCCTTATTTCTTTGTTGCCTGTCGCCCCACTGGAAAGTAAGCCCCAGGAGTGAGGGGACATGACCTGTCTTGCTCCCATCATATTTCCAGGCCTGGATCAGTGCTTGGCACAGGTCATAGCTCGGCAGGTATCAGGCAAGTGAATGAACACTGCAGGGTGTTCACTGCAGGTGGGTCCAAGGCCTCCTTCCTCCTTGCTGCACTCTCCCAGTTCCTGCAGGCTCATGAGGTCCTGCAGGGCAGCCGGCCTCTGAGGGCTGTGCCAGGGACATGGGCAGCCCCACCTCCTGGCCCCAGATCACCTCCTTCCTCTCAGCCTCAGCTGCTAGGGAGGAAGGACAGTGTGCCCAGTGGAACCAAAGAGCAAATACGAGATGATGGGGCAATTTATTGATATAGATGATAGGTTTCTACATATAAAGAATTATGCTTCCTGCGTAAAAAAAGCTATAAAGTCTCCAGCTTTACAGATGCAGATTTAGGGATGCAGGCAGTGGCCAGGAATGGTTTTCTTCAGCAACTCTAACCAGTCTGTCTTTAGGGCTGGCGCCACTTTCACAGGTGCAAATGAATTGTATCAATCATGCTTACTCATTTCCAGGGTATGTGTTTTCCCTGAGTAATTCTCTGCAAGTTACCTTTTCCTCTTTCTCTTTCTCTCTCCCTCTCCTTTCTTCTTTTCTCTTTTTTGAGACAACCTCTGGGGCACCTTCAGTCTTCAGGTTCCCAGCTAAAGGCAGAGTCAATCGCAGCAATCAAGCTCCAGGTGTTTCCCTTCCACTCTAACCATGTCCTCACAATAGAGTAAAAGGTACCCAAAGAGTGACATATGCTTTGTGGCTGCCAAAGAAGGTCAGAATTTCAGTAGAAAGGCACATGCGTTGGTCACTCCTGCTAGCTGCATTTGGGGGAAGGAAAGCAGCTATCCCTGCCTGTCCTGCCCACTCCAGCTGCTCTCTGCTTGGCCTCTTCCCACACCTGCAGGGAACTATGGGTGCCTCCCAGGGCAGGCGATGGGGCCACCTGGGGGAGTTGTTGTAACCAAGGGTCCTTCTTTATCTGACTTTTCCAGCCCTTTCTTAAGAGTTATATGCCTGATTCTTTGAGTCTTGAGTTTGGAACTTGCCCTATAATAAGCATATTACATTATTTTTGGATAAATTTTTTTTCTATTACACTTAGAACTATTTTAAAGTTGAGATCAGATTAAGGAATGTTCTTGGGAAAGATTTTTCCTCTTCTTTGGTGTATGTTATGTCTAGAAGCCACCAACAGAACACACAAAAAAAAAGACAGAACCCAAACCACAAGGCCATCACATATTCTCACAGAAAATCATCCTGTGAAGGGTTTCTGTGATTAAAACACACACACACACACACACACACACACACACAGCTTACTATTTTTCTCAAATAATGATAGTATCTTTATACCACTGGATGATTTATAAAGCACTTTCAATTTCTATTACCCTACTTCAGGCAGGGGTACACCTGACTCAAAAATAACATCCTAAGATCCAACGTCTAAGTCTTAGACACTAGACTACAAGGTATTCACATGATACTACAATATCTTCAAAAATAATAATGACAAAAATATGAAGGAGAAATAGAGCAAAAAAATTCTCATTTTTATATTAATAACAGCAGTGAAAGAATACGACAATGATATGGCTTCAGAAAATATAATACATACCACTCAGTCTCCAGGAGAAAAAGTTTTGAGGGTAGAAAGGTGAAAATAAATACTTTCTGCTGAACCCACTCTGTACAGTTTTAATAACAAAATACAAGAATATAAGCAAATTCAACTACTTTGAGTAACAATACATTCCACAGTTTCCTAGTTCTTCTTTCTCCCTGGGAGCTGATATGCATCAGTTTCCTAAATGTTTAACATTTTCTCCCACTATTTTAGGACCTGACCTGTGGGCCCCACCGTTGTTCTAGCCAAGCCCCTCTCATCCCAGCCTAATGAAGTGGCCGACACAGCGAGTCATAGGAGGGTCCCAGTGGTCTTTAGAACATAAGAAGAAACTCCCTTTGAGCCCACCTCCCGAAGGAGGATTTTGGAGACTGAGCCTGCAGACTTTATGTGACTCTCACACCTGCTCCAGCCAAAAGGGCAGATGGGGTGAGGATCAGAAGGATAAGGAGGATGGAATGCAGTGTGCCCATGGCTCTGGGGCACAGGTCAGCCCAGCAACCCTGGGATGAAAGTCTACTCCATCAGAACCATGAAGTGACCAGAGTAAGGACATAAAGGGGCTTTTTTTTTTTTTTTTAACTTGGGCCATCATCTGTGGCAGCCACTTAATTAACAGTATATAAATCTCAGCTAAAACAAGACAGCCATAAGAAAAAGTTTCTCATTGCTGACACAACCTTAGTAGGGTCACTTTCTCACATAGTAAGAAAATTTTGATACTTTAATAAAACAAAGATTGGGATAGAAAGGGGAATTATGTGAATTATTGAAACCATCCGGACAGGAGAAGATGGTCTCCTCATAAAAATCTTTTTCCACCAGGCACGGTGGCTCACGCCTGTAATCCCAGCACTTTGGGAGGCCGAGGCGGGTGGATCACGAGGTCAAGAGATCGAGACCATCCTGGTCAACATGGTGAAACCCCGTCTCTACTAAAAATACAAAAATTAGCTGGGCATGGTGGCACGTGCCTGTAGTCCCAGCTACTCGGGAGGCTGAGGCAGGAGAATTGCTTGA
>PVKV010022799.1:0-11666 GCA_004027835.1 Alouatta palliata | reverse complement strand
TCTTTTTCCTGTCTGAGAAGATGAGGTAGACATATTTTTCCATTTCACCCGGTACAACCCATAACCCTGGACAGTACATATAAAGCAAACATGAGAAGACTCTGACAGGGCAACAGAAGGCAGACTGGCTAGGGACCCTGTGTCCTGAGGACCATGGTGGTGAGTTCCCATGATGCTCTTGTTGCCTTGGACATCCCAGACATGGAGCTGAGGGCAGCACCCTGGAAAGCAACGGGCACAGACAGAAGTCTCAAGAGAAGGCTGCTGTCTCTGACCCAGTGATCAGAAAGGAGCAGCCCAGCAAGACACAACACGTTGAAACAATAACCACTATTCTCCAGCCAAATGCCAGAAGAGGCCAAGCGGAGAGTCCAGACTTCCAGTCTCACCAGGCTATGATGAGGTTCCCCAACTACCTCACTGGGGTAGGCTCAGTGAAAGCCCAGTAGGGAGTCCAGATTTCATCCTTACCCAGCTGTAATGAAGAAAACCTAGGAGAATCAGGGTCTCACCACTGCTCAGTAGTGTCAAGGCCACCACTCACCCGTAAAGTGTTAGTGGAGGCCATGTGGGGCCAGAACTCACACCCCATCCAGCAATAATGAGTGGCCCCAGTGACCTCAGGTACAAACAGATGGCAGAGTGGGGAAACTTGACTTTTTATCCCCACCTGTCAGTAATGAGTCAGCACCCCAACCCCCTATCTGAGAGGAAGCCAGTGAAAACAGAAGGTTTTAATGAGATCCAGAATCTAATAACATAATAACAAAAATGTTCAAGATTCAGTTGAAAATCACCTCTCTCCAAAGAACCAGGAAGATCTCAAACTACAAATAAGACAATGAAGAGATGCCAACACCAAGATGACAGAGATGTTGGGATTACCTAACAAAGATATTAACATAGTCATCAGAAAAATGTTTCAATGAACAATTATGAGCACACTTGAAACAAATTTTTAAAAGTCTCAACAAAGAAACATATAAAGAATGAAATAACAAATAACTGAAATAAAAACCACAATGGATACACTCAACAGCAGCATGAAGGAGACAAAGGAAAGAATCGGTGAACTGGAAGGTATAATAATAGAAATTATCCAATTCCAAGAACACAGAGAAATAGAATGGGGGCTGGGAGCGGTGGCTTACACTTGTAATCCCAGCACTTTGGGAAACCGAGGCAGGTGGATCACCTGAGGTCAGGAGTTTGAGACCAGCCTGACCAACATGGAGAAACCCCGTCTCTACTAAAAATACAAAATTAGCTGGGCATGGTGGCAGGCGCCTGTAATCCCAGCTACTCGGGAGGCTGAGGCAGGAGAATCGCTTGAACCCAGGAGGCAGTGGTTGCGGTGAGCTGAGATCGTGACACTGCACTCCAGCCTGGGCAGCAAGAGCAAAACTCCATCTGAAAAAAAAAAATGGAGAGAAAAAAAAGAAATAAAGAGACTTACAAACCTATGAGAATATACAAAAGATCCAAAATTCATGTCAATGGAGTCCTGGAAGAAAAAAGGGGGGACTGGAAAAGTACTAGAAGAAATCATGTCTGAAGGTGTTCTAAATTTGGCAAAGGACAGAAAGAAATGAAGTGAACATGAAACAGAATAAACCTAAAAAAATCCACACCAAACACATCATGATAAATTTCTGAAAACTAAAACAAAGAAAGAATTTTCAAAGCAGTAAGAGAAAAATGACACCTTATCTAGAAGGGAAAACCGATTCAAATGACAGCAGATTTTTTATATCCATAAAGAAAAGAAGGAAGTAGCACAATGTTTTCCACTGCTGAAAGAAAAAACTGCCAGCCTAGCATTCTGTATCCAGTGGAAATATCCTTCAAGAATGAAGGAGAAATCAAGACATTCTCAGACACAGGGAAACTGAGAGCAAATAAATGTTTAAAGGAAGTTCACTAAATAGGCAAAAAATAATAATAATAATAATAGAAGGAACCAGCCAGGCACAGTGGCTCACCTGAGGTGAGGAGTTCAAGACCAGCCTGGCCAATGTGACAAAAACCTGTCTCTACTAAAAATGCAAAAATTAGCCAGGCACGGTGGCACATGCCTGTAATCCCAGCTACTCAGGAAAGCTGAGGCACAGGAATCACTTGAACCCAGGAGGTTGGAGGTTGCAGTGAGCAGAGATCACACCACTACACTCCAACCTGGGTGGTAACAAAAGTAAGACTCTACCAAAAAAAAAAAAAAAAAGAAAAAACCTTGGAATACTGAGAACGAAAAAAAAAAAAAAAAAAAAAACCATAAGGAAAAATATGGGTTTTAAAAATACCTTCCCTCTCAACATATTCTAATTCTTTTTGACAGAGCAAAAATTATAATAGTGTTTGATGTGGTGGCTCACACCTATAATTCCAGAACTTTGGGAGGTCAGTGCAGGAGGATCGCTTGAGCTCAGAAGTTCAAGACCAGCCTGAACAATATGGTTAAACCCCATTTCTACATAAAAATTAGCCAGTCATAATGACACATGCCTGTAGTCTCAGCTACTCAGGAAGCAGAGGTGAGAGGATCACTTGAGCCCAGGAAGTGGAAGTTGCAGTGAGCCACTGCACTCCAGCCTGGGCGAGAGAGAGAGAGACTATCTCTAAGTAAGTAAGTAAATAAGTAAATAAATAGACATTACAACTGATCCACAGAAATAAGGACAATAAGAGACTACCATGAACAATTACATACTAACAAATTAGAAAACCTAGAAGAAGTGGATAAATTCCCAAAAACATGTAACTTACCAAGACTGAGTCATAAAAAAAAAAATTAAAAATCTAAACAGACCTATAACTAGTAAGGAGGTTGAATCAGTAATCAAAAACATCCCAAAAAAGAAAAGCCCAGAACCAGATGGCCTCACTGGTGAATTCTATCAAACAATTTTAAAAGAATTAAAACTAATCCTTTTCAAACTGTTCCAAAAAACTGACGAGGAGAGAATGCTTCCAAACTCATTCTATGAGGCCAGTATTAGCCTGATACCAAAACCAGACAAACCTACTATAAAAAAAAAAACAAAAAAAAACTATAGACTAATATTACTGATAAATATTGATGCAAAAATACTCAACAAAATACTAGCAAATCAAATTCAACAGCATATTAAAAGAATTAAACACCATGTCCAAGTGGGATTTATTCCTGTAATGCCAAGATGTTTTAACCTATAACAATCAGTCAATGTAACATATCACATTAACAGAATGCAGGACAAAAACCACAGTCATCTGAATCCAGAAAAAGCATTTGACAAAATCCAACAAACTTTCATGATAAAAACACTCAACAAAACAGGAGTAGAAGGAAATTACCTCCACATAATAAAGTCCATGTATGAAAAGTCCACAGCTAACATCTTACTCAATATGAAAAATCAAAAGCTTTTCCTTTAAGATCACCAGTAAGGCAAGAATGCCAACTTTTACCATCTCTTTTCAACATAGCACTGAAAGTCCTAATCAGAGACCTTAGGCAAGAAAAGGAAATAAAAAGCATCCAAGGCCAGGCATGGTGGCTCACACCTGTAATCCCAACACTTTGGGAGGCCAAGGCAGGCAGATCACAAAGTCAGGGGTTTGAGACCAGCCTGACCAACATGGTGAAACCCCGTCTCTACTAAAAATACAAAAATTAGCCAGGTGTGGTGGTGCACACCTGTAATCCCAGATGCTCAGGAGGCTGAGGCAGGAGAATCACTTGAACCCAGGAGGCAGAGGTTGCAGTAAGCCAAGATCATGCCACTGCACTCCAGACTGGGTGACAGAGCAAGATTCTGTCTCAAAAAAATAAAACAAAATAAAATAAAAGGCATCCAAATTGGGAAAGAAGAAGTAAAATTATATCTGTTCAAAGATGTAATAATCGAATATGCAGAAAACCCTAAAGATTCCCCCTGCTACACACACACACACACACACACACACACACACTCTATATACACTGTTGGAACTGGAACTAATAAATGAATTCAGCGCAGTTGCAGAATACAAAATCAAAAAACAAAAAACAGTTGTTTCTATACACTAACAATGAATAATCCAAAAAGAAAACTAAGAAAGCAATCTCATTTGTAATAGCATCAAAAAGAACAAAATACTTAAGAATAAACTTAACCAAGGAGGTGAAAGACTTGTACACTCAATTTTAAAATTATAAAATATTTTAAAATGTTTAAAAATATAAAACATTGTTGAAAGAAATCAAACAATGCACAAATAAAAAGACATTTCATGTTCATGGAATGGAAGACTTAAGGTTGTTAAAATATCTATACTACCCAAAGCAATCTACATCTTCAATGCAATAGCTATCAAAACCTTAATGGCAATTTTTGCAGATAAAAAATTATAAAATTATATAATTTTATATAATTATAAAATTATTATTATAAAATTACATTATGAAAAATCAAAAGCTTTTCCTTTAAGATCACCAGTAGGTGATTTTATATAATTTTAGGATGATTTTATATAATTTTAATTATATAAAATTTTAATTTTATAAAATCATCCTAAAATTATATAAAATCTCAAAGAGCCCTAAATAGTCAAAACAATCTTGAGAAGGAAAAACAAAAATGGAGGCCTCACACTTCCTTATTTCAAAACATATTACAAAGCTATAGTAATGAAACAGTATGGTACTAGCATAAGACAGATATTGAGACCATGAAATAGAATAGAGAGTCCATAAATAAACTTTTGCATACACTGTCAAATGATCTTCGACAAGGGTCCCACAGCTACACAATGGTTAAAGAATAATCTCTTCAATGGTGTTGGAAGAACTGGATATTCACATGTAAAATGATGAAGTTGGACCCTTACCTAACACTATATAAAAAAATAATTTGGCCAGACACAGTGGCTCACACCTGTAATCCCAGCATTTTGGGAGGCCAAGGCAGGTGGAACACTTGAGATCAGGAGTTCGAGACCAGCCTGGCCAACACGGTGAAACTCCATCTCTACCAAAAACTACAAAACAATTAGCCAGGAGTGGCAAAGCATGTCCGTTGCTCCAGATAC
The DNA here is from genome assembly GCA_004027835.1 of Alouatta palliata. Lineage (NCBI taxonomy): Eukaryota > Metazoa > Chordata > Mammalia > Primates > Atelidae > Alouatta > Alouatta palliata. Next base: position 6,617 of record PVKV010022799.1, on the reverse strand, counting down.
TTAGGAAGCTGAAGCAGGAGAATCACTTGAACCCAGGAGGTAGAGGTTGCAATGAGCCAAAATCATGCCACTGAATGGCAGCCCAGGTGACAGAATGAGACTTCGTCACAAAAAAAAGGAAGAAAAAATAATTCAAAATAGGTTAAAGACCTAAACATAAGACAAGAAACTATAAATATAAAACTGCTAAAAGAAAACATAGGGGGCCAGGTGCTGTAGCTGATGCACGTAATCCCAGCACTTTGGGAGGACAAGGTGGGAGGATCACTTGAACCCAGGAGTTTGAGACCAGCCTGAGACTCTGTCTCTATTAAAAAATAAAAATTAAAAAAACCTTCCTAACACTGAATTTCACGATGATTTCTTGAATATGGCACCAAAAACACAAGCAACAAAAGCAAAAATAAACAAGTAGAACTACCTCAATCTTTAAAACTTCTGCACCACAAGGGAAACAAGAGTGAAAAGGCAACTTACGAAATGGGGAAAAAATTTGCAAAACATACATATGACAAGAAATTAATATCCAGAATATATAAAGAACTCCTACAACTCAACAACAAAAAACAAATAACTCAATTAAAAAATGAGCAAAGGATTTGAATAGACATTTAGCCAAAAATGATTAACAAGCCTATGAAAAGATATCTAACATCACTAATCATTAAAGAAATGGAAATCCAACCAAAATGAGATATTACCTCACACCTGTTAAGAGGGCCACTATCAAAAAGACATAAAACAAACATTGGTAAGGATGTGGAGAAATTGGAACCCTTGCATATTGATGGTGGGAATGTAAACTGGTGCAGCTGCTATGGAAAACAGCTGCTATGGAGATTCCTCAAAGAATTAAAAATTTACCATATGATTCAGCTATCCCACTTTTGATTACATATAAAAGAAATGAAGAAGGATCTCAAAGAGATATCTGCACACCCATGTTCATTACAGAATTACTCACAAGAGCCAGGAGATGCAAGCAACCTAAACGTCCATAAAAACATGTGTATACCAACCCAAATGCCCATCAATGATAGACTGGATAAAGAAAATGTGGCACATGTACATCATGGAATACTATGCAGCCATAAAAAAGTATGAGTTCATGTCCTTTGCAGGGACATGGATGAAGCTGGAAACCATCATTCTCAGCAAACTGACACAAGAACAAAAAATCAAACACCACATGTTCTCACTCATAGGTGGGTGTCGAACAATGAGAACACATTGACACAGGAAGGGGAACATCACACACTGGGACCTGTTGGGGGATAAGGGAGTTAGGGGAGAGACAGCAAGGGGTAGGGGGATTGGGGAGGGATAACATTAGGAGAAATACCTGATGTAGGTGATGGGGGGATGGAGGCAGCAAACCACCATGCATGTGTATACCTATGTAACAATCCTGCACAATCTGCACATGTACCCCAGAACTTAAAGTATAATAAAAAAAATTTTTTTAATAATTATTATCTTACATATACTAAATTTTCAAAAGAATCTTTACCTCTTAGAATAAAATTAGCTCCTGACATATATCCTTCTTGTCACCTGAAATTTTCCTATGTGATATTAGATTGCCTCATTAGAAATTGAAGAACATATTATTTAATGCTTACCAGGATAAAAACAGTGATTAAAAAAAGAAAGAAAAAACCATGCGTATTAGAGGGTTTTCATGCTGCAGATAAAGACATACCCAAGACTGGGCAGTTGACAAAGAAAGAGGTTTAATTGGACCTACAGTTACACATGGCTGGGGAGGCCTCACAATCATGGTGAAAGGAGGAGCAAATCATGTCTTACATGGATGGCAGCAGACAAAGAGAGAGAGCTTGTGCAGGAAAGCTCCTCTTTTTAAAACCATCAGATCTCGTGAGACTTATTCACTACCATGAAAACACAAGAAAGATTTGCCCCATGATTCAGTTACCTTCCACTGGGTCCCTCCCACAACATGTGGAAATTCAAGATGGGATTTGGGTGGGGGCATAGCCAAACCATATCAACATGAATAAAGAAAATGTGGAAATGGAATGGAGTATTATTCAGCCTTAAAAAAGAAGGAAATCCTGTCATATATTACAACATGGAAAAACCTTGAAGACATTATGCTAACTGAAATAAGCCAGTCACAAAAAGACAAATGCATGACTCCAATTATATGAGATATCTAAAGTAAACTCTTAGAAAGTACAATAGTGGTTGTCAGGGGCTTGAGAGATGGGGAAAGGTGAGGTTGTTGTTCAATGGGTATAGAGATTCAGTTTTGCAGGATAAAAAAGTTCTAGAGATGTGTTGCATAGCAATATAAATACAGTAAACATTACAGTACACAATGATAAAGATCATAAATTTCATGTGTTTTTTAACATAACCAAAAGAAGACAAACCCACAGAACAGAGAAAAAGGGACAAACTATTGATACGTAAACTTACTGATAGAAAAACCTAAATACATCTCCAAACAATTATAGTGAGTAAAAAAGCTAATCCCAGGTTACATACTGTATGATTCCATTAATATAACATTCTTGAAATAATAAAAATATAGAAATAAAGAGCAGATGAGTGGGCTGCCATGGGTTAAGGAAGGTGAGGGAATGGGGGCAAGTGAGTGTGGCTATAAAAAAACAACATGAGAAATCTTTGCAGAGATGGAAACGTTCACTATCTGGAGTGTATTGATGTCAATATCCTGGTTTTGTTACTATTGTGTTTTCAAGATGTTATCACTGAGGGAAATTGGTATAGGATACAGGGGATCTCTCTGTATTATTTCCTACAACTGCAAGTGAATCTACAATTATCTCAAAATAAAAATTTTAATTAATTTTAAGAAATCTTTTCCCCAAATGGTGGAAGTTAAGTGCTAACTGAAAATAACGTAGAGGAATACTTGTTTTTTATGTCGGTAGGGGTAAAGGAGGTAGTCAGACTCAGAAAAATATTTCCTGTCTCATATCCCAAGAAATGAGATGTCCCATCCTGATTACCCCAATGTTCCCATTTTGGGAAGCCTACGCAATCATTTTCAGAAGGGAAGCCTGGCCTGTATGCTTCCTAAGTTTTGGTCTTCAAAGGCACACATATTAGTCCTGCAGTAAGAAACCAGAGGAGTAATTATGGGCACCAGGAGAAGAAAGAGGAACACCCATACACCTGAGCCAGTTTTCTGTGGGTGGCGGCAAGTTGAGCTGGAGGGGCAGGCAGCCTTCATCATAGAGGTGTACTTCTGATTCAGCTCTGAAGAAGCCAGGGTTGATATCATCCTTGTGATAACATTTGAATAGAAAATGATGCATCCCTTTATTTCCAGGGCAGCTGCTTAGACATCTCCCTCATGAGTGTGTGGGAGAGCTGTTATTACCTAGGGCCTAGTGTGTTGGTTACAGGAGCTCTCCAGTCATTCCTCAAAGGAGAACACCATCCCATCAGTAAGTGGATTAGCTGTGTGGGCTGGCTGAATTTAAGCTACGATAACGGGAAAGAAAGAAGTGTACCAGTCAGCCATAGCCAAGTCTTCTCCATTACATTTGTCTATGTGTTTCCACACTTCTGTAGTCTCCAGTTCTCAGAAGTGATGAGGATGGAGTTCCTCACGGACAGTAAAGTCAGCAATAATTAGCATTTACTGAGCATCTACCAGGGGCCAGGCACTGTGCTGAGTGCTCTGTGCACATCCCATTGCATTGTCTCAACAACCTGGTGGTAAAGGAGTTAGTATTATTTCCACCTTAGAGCTCAGGAGACTTGAGTTTCAGAGATGTTACATGGTTTTCCCAAGGTCACACAGCTAGTAAGAGGCAGAGCTGGAATTCAAAGCTCAGGATCCTCTATCTACAAAGCCTTTAGGAAGTATCAGGCAGTATCATCTAAATAATGAAACCTGGTTCTGAATTTTCTGATTTTGACCAGGTCCTCTCAACTCAATTAAAAGAGATCAGAGGAAAGGTGCTAGCTTTCTGCTGAACTGACAACATTTTCTTCATCTACCTGGTACACAGTAGGCACTCCATAAATGATTATTATGCTGAACTGGCCCAGAGGAAAAAGGCCGCTGAGGACCTCCCCCTCCACTGCATGCACTGAGAGGAAGAGCAGTAGAGAAACCCCCTCACCTGCTTTGCCAATTGGCGATGGTATCTCTGTTCTTAGCTGACTGGGACACAGCTCTGTAAAGACCTACAAGACAGATAGCCACAGACACACCACCATGCTTTGAAGAGCACAGGACAAAGAAACCCAGGGAAAGCCCCAGAGAATGGGCGATGACCTCAGATGCAAAGTATGTAGTGAGCCAATTCTGGAACCTCAGCGAATTTCACAGACTAAACAGTGGGAGGGAGTGAGCACTTGGGACTTGTGTTGACTGAGCAAGCAAAGTTACCCGGTCTCTGCTGGGCTCACAGGAGAATCTTTCTTTGTGGGAATGCACTAGAAATATACCAGCAAGCTAAGACCCCCTCCCCATACAGGCAGCATGGCCAGTTAGGCAGCTCCTCTGCCTTAGGCTGTTGGTATACCCACTGTTTCTGGATTCATCCTCAAGGAGTGTGGGATGAAACAGAAATGGGACCCTCTCTGCTGAGAAAATCAGCAAAGAGACAAATTTTGATATTCGGAAACTACTGCAGCTGAAGAGTCTGGACCAGGGACTGGAGGAAAGGCTTGCACAGCCGCCTGGCAGCTTCAGACTCGGGGAGGGAGCAGGCAGGTCCAGGGGCTAGAGTATAGGCTTCCACAGCCGCCTGGTAGTTTCAGACTGGGGGAGAGAGCAGGCAGGGATCATGAGAGAAGAAGACATTAATGAAGGAAAAATAGCCAAGGCCATACTAAAAATACTTCCCAGGCACATAGTTCTCCCAATGCATAGCAGCTCGTTCAATTAAGGATGTGTCATTTCCTGGGTTATTAAGTCTAGATCATGGAACATTCCACTCTGGGACAGTAAAAGAGGGTCATGTTCTCAGCCTCCCCAGCACCAAAGCAGCTAAAAACAAGGATCACAGCCCCAGTGTTTCCACCACTCCTGAGCTGCTTGGAAGCTTCCCTTCAGGGTGTGTCTGTGGAAACCCTACGGTGCCCAGTATGACACTGTATCTCAGGTAACTCAGATATCCCCACGGTCACCTGGAAGGGCATCATCATCTCAAGCCAGTAAGCCCTTGCAGGAAACAGAATTTGGGGGAAGAAGAAGTATTGGTGGCCACTTTGCCTTGGTTACTATGATAAATGACCAGTAACCTTTAACATATTCTAAAGCCAAAGTCACATGGAAACGTCTGCCCTACTAGACTCGAAGAAATACCAAAAGAAATCTTAGTGTCCTCTCAGTGTCAGGCACAGGGAACCACGTGCCATGGGTGTACAATAACGTCTGTCTCTCTTTGGGGAGGGGAGGGGAGACTATATGCATGAATAGCCAGGGAGCCCTTGAGAGGAGTTGCTGCAACAGCCCTTTCCAAACATTTAAGTAGTTTGGAACCTCCGGTATCTTAACCTCTCCCAACCTGCATTTGAAGCCATTGGTTTGCAATTTAATTACCATAAGAGTTAAACAGGTTCTTGTTAAAGGTGAATTACGGAGAAATTGAATGGCAAAGTGGGCTTCAGAGTCAATATAAAAATTGAAGATTCCAAGTGGGAAAGATTCTCAGAGCTCAGGCAAGTCTGGACCACACAGTGTTTTCCAACAAAATTTAAATGTCACCAATACTTAAAATTCAGGAGATTTCAGATAAAAAGAGGCTTTCCAACTTCTGTTTTAATGGAAATAATCAGCAAAAATAGGACCTGCATGTAGCATGTGGCTGGAGCTGAGGAGCAGCATCCCCTCTGCATGCTCCAGCTGCCACCCCCACCCCGGCACCCTTGTTTACACTCAGAGCTCTGCCTCGGTTCCTCATCTTGCCTACCACTTTTGGGTATTTGAGCGGGCAATTCCTATCCTAGTCCATCCCCTTTACACCCACAGAGAACTGGCCCCATCTCTAACCCATCCTCAAACCCAGTTCCTTTGCTGGTATTCCCAGTGTTTCTGGATTCATTCTCATAGAGTCTGAGATACAGCAGATACTGGGCCCCTCTGCTGGGCAAATCCAGGAGACTCCAATAAAGACTCAAAAGGCTTGGTGGCTTCATGCCTGTAATCCCAGAACTTTCAGAGTCTGAGGGGGGAGGATCGCTTGAGCCCAGGAGTTCGAGGCCAGCCTGGGCAACATAGTGAGACCCTAATCTCTACAAAAAAATTAAAACCTAGCCAAGTGTGGTGGTGCACACCTGTAGTACCAGCTACTCAGGAGGCTGAGGTGGGAGGATCGCTTGAACCCAAGAAGTCGAGGCTGCAGTGAGCCATGATCGAGCCACTGCACTCCAGCCTGGGTGACAGAGCAAAACCTTGTCTCAAAATAAATAAATAAATAAAAACTCAAAGGCAGCTGCAGCCAAATGATCTGTAACAGAAGAGGACATGCCTCCTCAGTCCCCATCAAGGCACTTCCTTAGACGCATCTCCCCTTTCCACCTGCAGCCCTACCTCTCTCCCAGTTAAGCCCGCCTCTGTCCCCAGATCAGAGCCTATTCCTTTTTTTTTTTTTTTTTTTTTTTTTTTT
>PVKV010022798.1:0-34617 GCA_004027835.1 Alouatta palliata | reverse complement strand
TAGGCACCTATCTTTTCATTGTGAGGTAACTACCCTTCAATTTGTGAAAACTTCCATTTTTACTTATATTTACATTTATGCAATATATTCATGTATATAAAAATAAATTCACAAAATATCTAATTTTTTACATAAATAAATGTTATCAATCCATAAATGTTGTCCTGAACTTTTAAAAAAATTTAACATAGTGTCTTGAAAATAATCTCATATTTGTAGAGATTATTTTTAGCCATTGTGTAGTATATTGTTAAATTTTTTTAAATGAGAAGAACCTAAATGCTATAACTTGGGAAAAAATAGTATTTTCTATTCATTTTCAAATAAATATTGAGTCATCTCTGTAAGGCTGGTTGCCTCGCGGAGACCTCGGACACGCCCATCCTTCCTGGCAACAGGGAATTACATCACCACTCTCCACCCCACCTAGCCCCTCACTGAAAAACCCCCACCCAAAAATTTCAAAAAAGCCACACCAAACCCTGCCCAATAACTCTTTGTCCCGTTTAGGTCATTCTTCCCCAAGACGGCCAACTCACCAAAGATCCCGCCTATCTACCAGTAATAACTGCCTTCACTACACTTCCTGGGTCCCAATATCCAGTGAAGTGCCTTATTCTTTGTCTCCCCTATATCCAATCAAATGCCTTCACTCCTCATAAAACCCTTTACCCTAAAAAGTTAAGTGTGACTTCTCTGGCCCTTACCTGGACCATAGAACCTCACCTGGGAGCTGAATAAATCAGATTTTCATTTTCTTATACTGGCCTCAGTTTCCTCATTTCGACTCGACAATATACCTTACAATCTCTCTTCTTTTTATGTGGAATCTCTGGCAATACCTCAAGTTTTTAGAAAGAAAAAAATCAAATGTAATGATTTACTTCCCAGTGATATATGTGTGTCCAGTGATAACAGAATAATATTGGGCTCTAATTTAGTATTTTAAAGATGTATCACCAATAATCTAGTCATGAGAGTTACCAAAAGAAATGCAGTGCATTTTGCAGAAACTTAGTCTCCTCATCTGCCGAATGAATGGTTGTGCTAAAGGATCTGCTGCCCTTGATACAGGAGAGGGGGCAGGGAAGTGATAAGTAGAGAAAGGTAGGGTCCCTGGTAAGGGTTCCATCCTAGGGCTTGTACCCACGGACCTAGGTGAGGACAGAGACTTCAGTTTTCATGCCCAAATACAGCATTTTTCAAGACTAGATGACCCTCCATGCCCCCCATCCTGTGCCTATAAAAACCCCAAGACCCTAGTGGGCACACACACATGCATCTGGACATTGAGAGGAACACACCAGTGGAAGAACACACAGGTGGCTGGACGTTGAGAGGAGTAGAGAAGCAGAAGAGCACACTGACAGGCATCAGCAGACGCAGGTACGCCGTCAAAGGTGAGACCACCTGGAATTCGGTGGGGCCAGGATCAGTGGGGCATTTGAGGAGTCTCTGGCCACTGGGTGGCCTGATTCTGGGGGAAGTCCATCTTCCCACTCCATCCCTCTTCTGGCCCCCCATTCATCTGTTGAGAGCTACTTCCACCATTCAATAAAACCTTACACTCATTCTCCAAGCCCACGTGTGATCTAATTTTTCTGGTCCACCAAGGCAAGAACCCTGGGGTACAGAAAGCTTTCTGTCCTTGCAATAAGGCAGAGGGTCTAATTGAGCTTATTAACGCAAGCCACCTACAGATGGCAAACTAAAAGAGCACACGGTAACCCATACCCTCTGGAGTTTCAGGAGTTGTAAACATTTACCCCTAGATACTGCTGTAGGATTAGAGCCTGGAGCCCTCCAACCTGCCCATCTGCATGCTCCCCTAGAGGTCCCAGCAGCAGGGCACCAAAGAAGCAAGCCACACCCTTACTGCATGCCCTGTGAGTGCGATAAGGGAACTTTGCCTATTTCACTTTCATGGCAGGATTGTGACGGTGACTTGGAGTAAATAGTAGATGTGAAACCACTTAGGCGCTTATTAGGGATTTACTGAAATGGTTAGCAGGTATACATTGTGTCTCATTCTCTATCAAGTGATATTATGTTATTGCTACATAATAAACAAATCTCCAAAATCATTGGCTTAAAATACATTTATTTTTTCTCATGCATTTGCAATTTGCCTGGGTTTAGGCAGAGCTAGGATGGGCTCTGCTGAAGTGACTCTCTCCTACGTGTCTCTCAATCTCTGTCGTACATCAACCTAGCTAATACGTGTTCTTCTCATGTTGATGACAAAGGTACAAAGGAAACAACTGGAAACATGCTAGGCTTCTTAAGTCCTAGATTCAGCACCAACGTGCTGTCAATTCTCAGTTTCTATTAGCGAAATAAGTTACATTACAAAAATGACCTCAAGGGTCAGAGAAATGTTCACCACCCCTTTGGGAAAGAATTTGTAAAATCACATGGAAAGGCTGTACACACAGGGAAAGCTGAAAAAAAGGGGCTACAGGTGCAACCTACCACATCAAATTGCTTTTTCTTTCTAACTTAGTGATTCCAAACTCCAATCATATCTTAAAACCCTTACAAATGTCTCCATATCTCCATAGGTAGCTATGCCATTACATAATTCGTATTTTCACCTATTTTGAACAGAAATTTCAAATCACCATTATAACAATAACCATAAAATAAATATATATTTATAAACATTTAAAATGGTATTCCAAACAACACCTGTCATCATTTTGTACAGCAGCAGCTGTGTGCTACATCTTGAGAAACCCGTAGCATATCAAAACATCATAAAGAGTGGTCCATCATAATGTAAGTGCTGTATTTGCTGCGTTACTTTCATAACTAATTCTTGGCCACAGTTCATCATCATGCTGGGCTACAGCTTGGACACTCTTGCTGTAGGAGAAGAAATAATTAATTCAGTTATTATACTATTTCAGATATAATCTGTCTCCAATGCTAGATTGTCATTCATTCATTATTGAATTATTTGAGGATTCCAGAACTTCTCTTCAAATAAATTACATTTCTAGACAGAAAAAAATATTCCTGTCAGCAAAGTTTCTTTGTGAAAAAACCAACAAATGAAGAACATGCTAATAACTTGGTTTAAAATGTATCTCCTTGAGTGACAGCAAGATAGGGAACTTTTTTCAGATAGCAAAATGATTAGAGCGGGTCTCACTCTCCCCCTTTCCTTCTTTTTCTCTCTCCCTCTCTCTTTCTCTCTCCAAACACATAATTAAAAGGGCTGAAAATATTTTCCTTCTGATAAGAATAAGAAGATAAGACAAGGAATTTTTAAAGTATCCTTTTCAAGGGATTTCTCTACTACCTTTCTGTGTTTAGGTAGAATGCACTGATATCTAACATGCTACATGTTCACGTGTTCATGATCGTGAAACCTAGCCATGGAATGTGACTGTTCTGTTCAGAAGCTTGAGACAGAAATGTTCTGCTTTTAGATTATGCTTAGCATTTGGTCCCAGTGGACACATTCTGGGCATGGGGCTGTGAGTCTTTCAAAGAAAACTTATGTGAGTCAGGAGTGGTTTCAGGAGCGATTTCCCTAGAACTTGAACCAACTTTCTTAGCGGTGGGAATACTGGTACCCTGATGACCTTATAGCAAGTAGGCCACACAGTTAAGGCTCATGTGATGTAAGCCTTACCAGAATGCCTTGCAATCCTCCAGGAACAGGAAGATGGGCAGTCTTATGAGGAGTTGCTGCAAGGCAATGTCTCATATACTTCCTTACCTTGACAGAGACTTTCCCAGGCAATTCCTCATCTGCCTCTCTAATTCCCAGAGGGATGTTTCCTGCCTTGTTTCCTCTAGGGTATAGCTGCAAACTGTAAAGCTGTTTAGTTGTGTGAAATGGGCTCCTCAGAACACAGCACCTCACAACTTATTTGCATGTTATTTAGCCCCTTTTGTTTGAGTGTCACCCTGTGGGACGAGGAACAAGGACATGGAGCACTGCCATCATTGTTGACCTTGTTTTTGCTGACAATGTAATTTACAAACTGAGACTTGATCTGGGTTTATATTTTATTTACCAGCAGAATCATTCAGCTTTCTTGACAAATTTGGGTCCCAACTTTGGATCACAATGCTTTTTTGGAAGAATGACAACAGGAGCCTGGTGGGCTGGCTGGTCAGGTACAGTACAGCTTGTTGGTGAGTGTGCTAAAGTGTTCAGTAACAATGTCTAAGAAGATCGATGAATTACCTTGGTGGTTAGAGTTAGAGATAGAACCTATGAAAACAAGAAAGCATACTGTGGTTATCACCATTTGGCACCACTGGGAAAGTGAGGCCGCTTTCCTCTGGCCTGGTTCCTGTCAATCAATACTAATTAGGAATCCATAAAAATACTGAGGTCTTCTCTTACAAAAGAAGCAAAATTGAATATCAATTTGGGCAAAAGCCTTATGGTATTATAAACATGTGACTCATCTGGTTTGCAGATGAGGGCACTACACAAGTGTTGCTAGATAAAAAGAAATGGAATTCTTTTAGTCACTTAATAATCACCTCTGTGCTCCAAGACAGTCTGATCACAGCTGTGTGTGATGCCGTGGGCAAGGCAGAAGAACATGTAAAGACAGATCAAGACTTACTACAACTGACCAGTGATACGGTTTTACTGCAATTGTCCAGTGACATAGTTAGGCTTGGTGTCCCTACCCAAACCTCATCTTGAATTGTAATCCTCACAATCACCACAGTCCCCATGTGTGAACAGAGAGACCAGGTGGAGGTAATTGAATCATGAGGGTGATTTCACACATGCTGTTCTTGAAATAGTGAGTTTTCATGAGATCTGATAATTTTATAAGGGCCTCTTCCCCCTTGCTCAGCACTTCTCTTTCAGGCCACCTTGTGAAGAAGGTGCCTTGCTTCCCCTTTGCCTTCCATTATGATTCTAAGTTTCCTGTGGCCTCCCCAGCCCTGTTGAACTGTGAGTCAATTAAACCTCTTTTCTTTATAAATTACCCAGTTTTGGCTATTTTCTTATAGAAGTGTGAAAATAGACTAATATAATAAATAGGTAACACGGAGGGTGGGGTGCTGCTATAAAGATACCCGAAAATGTGGAAGTGACTTTGAAACTGGGTAACAAGCAGAGGTCAAAGGGCTCAGAAGAAGACAGAAAGATGTGGGAATGTTTGGAACTTCCTGGAGACTAGTTAAAGATTTTACCAAAATGCTGACAGTGATATGGAGAATTGTCTAGACTGAGGTGGCCTTAGGTGCAGATGAGAAACTTATTTGGAACTGGAGTAAAGGTCACTTGGTATGCAAAGAGACTGGTAACATTTTGCCCCTACCCTAGAGATATATGGAACTTTGAAATTGAGAGAGATTATTTAGGGTATCTGGCATAAGAAATTTCTAAGTAGAAAAGCATTCAATAGGTGATTTGAGTTTTCTTAAAAGCATTCAGTTTTATTTATCTACAAAGAAATAGTTTGGAATTGGAACTTATGCTTAAAAGGGAAGCAGAGCATAAAAGTTTAGAAAATTTGTAGCCTAACAACGCAATAGAAAAAAAACAAAACAAAACGTTTTCTGAGGAGAAATTCAAGTGGCAGAAATTTGCATAAGTAACAAGGAGTCAAATGTTAATCACCAAAACAATGAAGAAGATGTCTTTGGGGCATGTCAGATGTGTTCATGGCAGCCCCTCCCATCACAGACTTGCAGGCCTAGGAGGAACATATGGTTTTGTGGCACAGGCCCATGGCCTGCTTTGTGTAGTCTCAGAACTTGGTTCTCTGTGTCCCAGCTGTGGCTAAAATTCAGTGTCCCACCTGCGGCTAAAAGTGGCCAAGGTACAGCTCTGTTATGGGTACACAGAAGCCAAGGATTGAGGTTGGGGAACCCCTAGTTTTCAGAGGATGTAAGGAAATGTGTGGACCTTCAGACAGAAGTTTACTGCAGGGGTGGAGCCCTCATGGAGAACCTGTGCCAGGGGAGTGCAGAAGGGAAATGTGGAGTCAGAGCCCCGACAGGGTTCCCACTGGGCACTGCCTAGTGGAGCTGTGAGAAGAGGGCCACCATCTTCCAGACCCTAGAATGATAGATCCACCTACAGCTTGCACTATGCACCTAGAAAAGCTGTAGACAATAAAAGCAGCCAGAAGGGGGACTGTGCCCTGCAAAGCTGCAGGGTCAGAGCTGCCCAAGACCATGGGGGCCTACTTCTTGCATTAGCATGACCTAGATGTGAGACATGAAGTCAAATGAGATCATTTTGGAGCTTAAAGATTTTACAACCCCACTGGTTTTTCAGACTTGCATGAGGCCTGTAGCTTCTTTGTTTTGGTCAGTTTCTTCCATTTGGAATGGGTGTATTTACCAAATGCCTGTACTCCCATTGCATCTAGGAAGTTGCTAACTTGCTTTTGATGTTACAGGCTCATAGGCAAAAGGGACTTGCCTTGTCTCAGTTGAGACTTTGGATTTTGACTTTTGGATTAATGCTGGAATGAAATAAGACTTTGGGAGACTGTCGGGAAGGCATGATTGGTTTTAAAATGTAAAAGGAATATGATTTGGGAGGGGCCAGGGTGCAGTAATATGGTTAGGTTCTGTGTCCCTACCCAACTGTCATCTTGAATTGTAATCTTCATAACGTCCAAAGGAATCTACTAAAGAAAAATTGGTAGCCTTAAAAATTCCAGCAAACAAAAAGAAGGCACAGCATCTGATTGGCTTGGTTAGGTATTGGAGTTAGTTCATACCTTGTATGAGGATTTTATTTAGAGGGTTATATAAGGACACTGGAAAGGCAGCAGCTTTACAGTGAAGCTGTGGGAAAAAAAAAGAGGCCATTGGATCCACTCACTAAGGTGTACAGGCTAATAATTTTTTGAGCTACAAACACCAGTGTCTGACAATAATGTAAATTGGAGCTAATGGTAAAACTGTATCACAACTAAGGCAATGATGTCCTCCGGGGTTTTTGGACACAGTGCTTTGGACACAGGCCTTACTTCACTGCCTGGCATACCTCATTTGGTGGCTATTACTGGTTTGTTATTGGGTGTTGATGGATACCCTGAGACTAACTACAAAGGTAACAGCATATTCATGCCCTATATCCCAAGCTGGGATAAGTCAATATGAAAGCATTAACAGAATGAATACTGCCCAAAATCTTCTACATTGGAGAGTTGTTTCTTCTTTCATTTATTAATTTATTTATCCAATCATTTTTTTATATCAGCATGGACTCATACACAATAACTGTATGGTTCTAATCTAATTCTACTTTATTTTGTTGTTCAGATTGGTATAGGGTTGGCCATAGAAGCTCTTTCAATTGCCTTCTGCCTCTCTTAATATACACTTACTCCTATGGGTAGTGGGTTTGATTTTTATTTGTTTTGAATACTTTTTACTTTCTGGCACTACAAGATGTCCAGGAATTATTTTGTACACTTTCTGTCCCAGCCATTTCTCTAAATGGCTCCTTTTATGAGAAAATGGTATTAGAAATCCAGGTCTAGGAGCTAGATGTGTTCATTTCTGCAGGACTGTTTTTGTTGTTGTTACTATAATTTGCTTTTTTTTTTTGTTTTTTTTTTTGAGACACACTCTCGCTCTGTTAGCTAGGCTCGAGTGCAGTGGCATAACCTTGGCTCACAGCAACCTCCATCTCCTGGGCTCAAACAATTCTCCTCAGCATCCCGAGTAGCTTGGATTACAGGCGTTTGCCACCATGCCTTGCTAATTTTTGTATTTTTAGTAGAGACAACATTTCACCATGTTGGCCAGGCTGGTCTTGACCTCCTGACCTCATGTCCACCCGCCTTGGCCTCTCACAGTGCTGGGATTACAGGCATTAGCCACTGCTCCTGGCCAGACTGTTTCTTTTTCCTTTACTTTTTTTTTTTTTGAGACAGAGTCTCACTCTGTCACCCAGGCTGGAGGGCAGTGGTGAGATCTTGGCTCACTGCAACCTCTGCGTCCCAGGTTCAAGTGATTCCCCTGCCTCAGCCTCCCATGCAGCTGGAATACAGGGGTGTGCTACCAAGCCTGACTAATTTTGTATAGTTTTAGTGGAGACGGGGTTTCACCATGTTAGCCAGGATGGTCTCAATCTCCTGACCTCGGGATCTGCCCGCCTCAGCCTCCCACAGTAGTGGGATTACAGGAATGAGTCACCGTGCCCAGCCAAGCTGGACTCTTTTTACTTATATGCCCTCTCAGATGTGTAAAACACATACATATGCACATATGTTTAAATGTTCCTATATCTAAACATCTGTATTTATATTAAGCTAAATATGAGTTCACACAGCCTCCAACTCCAATCTGTTATCACATGGATTATTCTAGTGTCCTGCCATTGTTTGTAAAATCCCAGTCCAATGATGAGAAAACTGACTCCATTATCTACTATTCATTTTTTTAAATTGCTCAAGTCCAGTATAGAGTCACACATTGCATGACAGTATTTCAGTCAACAATACACTGTATGTACAACTTAGATCCCATAAGATTATAATACCATATTTTTACTGCACCTTTTCTATGTTTAGATGTGTTTAAATACACAAGTACTTACCATTATGTTACAGTTGCCCACAGAATTCAGTACAGTAACATGTTATCCAGGTTTGTAGCCTAGGGGCAATAGGCTATAACATATAGCCTAGGTGTGTAGTAGGCTATGTGACCTAGGTTGGCATAAGCACTCTGTGATGTTTACCTAATGATGAAATTGCCTAATGAAGCAGTTCTCAAAATGTAACTCTGTTGTTAAGCAACAAATGACTACATATATGCAACATCAGAATTTTTAACTTGTGTCCCATGGGAAATAACTTTATCAATTAAAGTATAGTGCTATGTACAGTTTCTTTCACTTTGGTTTCAAAGGCTCCTTATGTTTCCAGTTACTTAGGTCAGCACCTTTTATCATTCTTTCCATGAGGTTGTTTCCGATATTTGTAATAGAATTAGCTTTTTTTTTTTGTCACATACTACATCTCATGCTGGAATAACCCAACCTCCTAAATATATTAATTTATAGACATGAAGACTCACTTTCCACTGTAAGTTTCTGATTTTTGGCAAATACATGGTGTTATGTATTAATAATTACAGTATCATACAAAATAGTTTCACTACCTTAAAAAGTTCCCCAAGTCCCCCATGTTTACCTACTCATCCCTCCTTTCTTCCATCCCCCAAATTTCCAGAAACCACTTCAATGATTTTGCCTTTTCTATAAGGTTATTTAAGAGAAATCATAGTGTATAGTCATTTAACACTAGCTCCTTTTACTTAGCATTACGCATATGAAATATTTTTGTACAGTAAATGCATTTTTAAATTTTAAATTCCAACTGCTAATTGTTGGTATGTAGGACATTGGTTCACTTTTGTATATTAAACTGGTATCTGAATCTTGCTATATTTGCTTAGTTTTAGAAGACTTTTTGTTGACTTTTTTTTATTTTCTAAATATATTAACAATCATGTTATCTGTGAAAAAAGACAATTTTACTCCTTACTTTTTAACATATATATTTTTATTTCATTTTCTTTATCATCTTGCATTAGCTAGTCCTTCCAATAAGATGCTGTGTATGAGTGATTAAAAATGGACATATCTTTTTACTAATCTTAGCAAGAAAGCCTGTAAGTTCTCACCATTAAATACGATGTTTGCTGTAGGGTTTCTGTGCACATTCTTTAAGTTTAGAAAGTCTTCTGTATTCTAGTCTGCTGAAAGTGTTTATTGTAACTAGGTGTTAGATTTTGTAAAATGTTTTTATCTAATAATATGATCATATGGTTTATCTTCTTTAGCTTGTTGATGTGATGGTTATCTTCTTTAGCTTGTTGATGTGATTAGATTTTCAACTATTGAATTAGCTTTGTATATCTGAAATAAATCCCATTTGCTCATGGTGTATAATTCTCCTTGCCACCTCTTTTTCTGTAGAGGAAGTCCACCTTTTGATTGCTTCAAACAAATCTGCTCTGGCCCCTGATGGCATACCCTGCTCGGCAAAGCTGAAGCCCTGGTTGAACCAGTCACCCCCTTAAACAGGCGGTTCAGTGACAATCCATCATTATTTGAGCAAACCCCTTCAGGGCCTTTTCTCCCACAGCTAGCATTTTAGCAAATTCTTTGTCCCTTAAAAGCAGATTGCTCTATGAAGGAGATCAGAGAAGGGATTTCTAGTGCTAAGAGGAGAAGAGTCTATATTTCAGATTTTATGTAAATGTGACAATGTATTCAAGGAAACAATAATATTTGAAAAGTCTAGAAGTACTGTAATTCTTTAAAACTCCAAAGTGTATTTTTAGCTACATTGATTTCCCTTGACCATAGGTTAAAATTAGTCTGTCATAGCATGCTTAGTATATGGAGTTAGCTTGGCAGAATGAGGAAAAAAAAATAAGCCAAAGTTTTAAAAATATAACTTTTTCACACAACTGTTATAATACTAATTTAAGATAACCATACATTTTTCTGTATTTTTCCACATTAATAGAAACTATGGTGAAAATAGAACAATTACTTTTTTCTATTTCCTATTTTTTTAAATAAGTCCACTGTTACAGTGAAAATGCCATTGTTCTTTATCTCAGCTTTTAACCTGCAAATAGATCTCAAGGCACCTGTTATTGAAATATATGAACTAGCACCTTCTTCAATTGAGGGCAAAGAAAAAAACAAACGGGGAAAAAATGGAAACTAGCACTTTAGTTGAGCAGGAACTAGGCTTAATGCAACATATAAATATAAGTGCATATGTGTTTTAAAACAGAACAGTGAAATAAGAGATAATAGAAAAGGTAATGAAGATCATTTAGACTACATTGTTTTCCCAAAGCCATGAAACTGGAGAGTGGTAGAGATTCAAGTTCAAATCAAGGTACAGAGATAACCCTCATAAACTGGTAAAGCTGAAATCAGAAGTCTCCAGAACTATTTTCTGAGTGTTAAAATAATTTCATAATATCTAGGATTTTCTTCTGATCTACATAGTTCACCTCATTAAATTCAGGTCTTCAGCACATGCTTGAATCCTGTTGGTTTAGCCTTGATTTCTCTGCTTTGCACAAGTAAGAAGGGAGCCCAGTAATCACAGGAATGTTTAGGTAGCTATGTGATCTGTGAAGTACCTCTGAGTTGACTGCCTTCCCTGGATGAAGTCCATGCCTTAGACCCAGGGCACTCTGTGGAATCAGGTCCATGACTGACACTGATCTTGACTTTCAATATCTTCACTATCCCCAGATGAGTTTACTTGGAATAGGTCTGAACTCTACTCAGATAGTGACATTGACATATTTTGTTTCAGTGGAGCTTACTGACTTTTTCATTTTTGCCTAGGGCTGAACCACCCTAGTTAATGATGTGTTCTTGATCTGACTTTACCTTTCTGAGGACCCCAATCCTTTTAGGAAAGGAACTGGGGACATTTTGTTCAACAGAATGAATATCTGTTTGACTTCCTGTCTCTGGCAAAGTTGCTTGTCTTTCTTCTGGTGTGTAAAGTTTCCCAACCTTGGATCCCTTTCTATGATATATGCCTCCTGAATAGATTGTCTCTCAAGGTCTTTTTCTTTTTGGAGGGTCTAAATTAATGAAGTCTTTTTTTTTTTTTTTTGGACATGAAAGTAAAAGGATGCTTGCTCCTGCTGACCCAGTGTCCTCCAGCTCTCTAGTTCAGTCTCTTTGTGCCTGGTTTTGTCTTTGATGTGAGGGATGAGGGGTTGGTCCCTGGAAATCCATGTTTGATATCAAAGTGGGACCATCTCAAGTTTTTCTTGTCTTCCTCATCTATAGGGGAAAGGTCAGGTAAAACATTATCAAAGGTGGATATGAACTTTTTTTTGTAATAACTTGTTCTCCATGAAATATTGAACATATTCCTATTAGAAGCTGAGAAACCATGTGTATGGAGTCTGCCCCTAAACCAAGCATGTCCAGCATGTCCAGCATGTACTTTCTCAGGAAAGAGACCAGGCTTGGGCTTTTCTCATTCAACACAGTTTATGGATTCAAGGACCTTGGGAGTTAGGCCTCACCTTTGCCACCCACAAAATTGTATCAAGTAGACTTCAAGCTCCTGTCAAATCCTGAGATCAAGGAAGGAAAGCTCCAAGAGGTATTGAGGTAATGTTTTTGACCCAATAAAATAGCACACTTTTGATTCCACCTGAATATGAGACTTCTTACTAATGGAGAAAATAGAGAGGACTGTTTTCCATGAAGAATGTATACCCTGATACATTCTCTGTGTTTCTGACCAAGGTTATGTTCTGCATGTTTTCTGGATGATTTCCTCTGGTTCTCCCTTAGATAGTGAAAACAAATTACTCACTGAGTGAGTCACTAAGTCACTTTTTACCTCCTTCTCAGCAGTAGCTCTATGACTCTTTATTAGGTATATTTCCAAGCCCCCTGACAGGTTATACTTTGGACTTCTTAGGATATATCCCAGGCCCTTAAGAAATTCTGTATGCAGATGTTTCTGGGGCTTCTCCCCTAGAAGCTTCTTGGATATATCAATCCAGTCCTCCGATTCTTGCTGCTTTGGCCTTAAACACAGAGTGCCGTGAGAATCCATGTTTCCTCTTTGACTTAGATATTCCTGGTCATTTGCTATAAGGCTGCATGAATGCCAGATTTTCTGCAATTATGCAGGCCAGGCTTATTTTGAATGTGATGCTAGAATTGTTTCCATATATCCTTGCTGACAGCAAAATTTTCAGGAACGTGAGACTCCATCATATAGAACTGAGAGGCCAGGCCGTCCTGCGGGAAGGCTGTGAGCTGGAAGACTAAAGGCTTCCTGATATCTCTGGACTTCTCAGGGTAAACTCCAAAACTTTTCCAGTTGCTTCTACCATGAGCGCCATTTTTGTTTTCCAGTATCAATCATCATTAGAGACTGTGCTTCTTTCTAGATTCTAAAGAGCAATACTCCACAGACACTAACATGTTGGAAAGGATGTTAGTAAAATTGGGAGAGAGGCTTGAAGTGGGCCTGTGACTATAACCGAGACAAATGTCTGGGCTGTAACTGAGATGAAGAGGAGGCCACAGTTAGAGAAGCAGTAGAGATTCTTGACACATCATAGGTCCAGGGTTGGCACTGGATATCACTCAGAATAAGACAAAGGCAGCCACGAGAGGAAAACAGCTACCAGAGACCAACACAGTGGCCACCAGGGACTTGCTTTGTCTAAAGAGGAATTTTTAGAAGAACAGAATCCATTTCTGCTGCAAATGTTCTCTCAAGCTTTTCAGATTTGGTAGACAGTAGGAAATATGCAGCTACTCTGATTATCCTTCAGTGGTCCAGGAGTGTTGCAGTAGGGTATTTCTGCACCACAAGTTATGCTAAGATATTAAGAGTATTCAGTTTATAGTCCGGTCTCAATTGTTTTAGGAATTATATCTGGTTTTGTTTTCCTCCAACCCTATCTGGAAGTCTACCTTCTTCAGGAATCAAATCTGTAGGTTATCCTAGATATTATGTCTACACAGAGAGACGCTTCCATCTTTTATATTGCAGGTTGCAGAATTTTCCCAGAGTCAAGTCTTGGTATATGGAGAGAAAGATGTTCTTGTGAAGAACCCAGTGTGAGAATGTTGAAAAGGACAAGTCTTTTGCAGATATCTGCCACAAGAAGGCTGAAATGGGCAGTTGTGAGTAGTCTGTGGCTGATAACATTAGAACACTTGAGGCCAACAAATCAAGACATTCTGGAGATGAGCTCTTTCTGACATTGTTCAATGGAGCAAGAATCATATAAGCTTGGGTCAGGTCAGACTTAATATGGTATATGGTAGTTGTGGTAGGCATAGTAATGAACCCCAGAGATGTCCGCTGCTTAATTCCTGGAATCTGTGAATATATTATCTTCCACAGAAAAAGAACTAAAGATATAAGATAGAATTATGTCTGCTAAGCAACTGATCTTAAAATATAAGAATCCACCTTGATTATTTAGCTGGGACCAATGTAATCGCAGAGTTTTTAAATGGGGAACATGGAGCAGAAGAGTCAGGATTGGAAACATGTGAGTTTAGAAAGACTCAAATGTTCATTCCTGGCTTTGAAGATGGAAAGGGACCACACACTAAGGAATTCGGGAAACCTCTAGAAGCTGGGAAAGGCAAGAAAGCAGATTGTCCCTTTGGGCAGCCAGAAATGAGGTAGTCCTGCGGATACCTAAATTGTAGCCCACCAAGAACCATTTCACCTTTCTGTAAGATACCAAATCTGTGTCATTTTAAGCCATTAATTTTGTGGTAATTTGTTACAGCGCCATAGAAATGCAATGTTAGTGAAAGAGAGAGGGTTGGTGGTGGAGGAAGATAGGCAAATGAATCAGCTGGATTCTTGGGGTGGTTGAGACTGATGATAAATTAATATCCTTAAAGAATGTGTGATCAGCTGAGGACTTTCTTACCTCGCTTCTGTGTGGAACAAGAAGGCAACAAAAGTGGAATCAAACTCTCACTCTCCTCTCCCTAGGCAAATACAGAGCTTTATTACCTATGAATTATACAACTTTCTACACTGGATTCATGAACTCTGTGCTTCTTTTCTGTTATTTATTTGTAAAGATAATAAACACACTTTGTATGGCACCGTCTTTGTAAAACTCAAATAAGGAAGTGCTTTATGCAGCACACGGTCCTCTATTGAGATTCCAGTTAGAAGCCCTCTGCTAAGGACAACTGCAGAATCAATGACCTATATTGGCATGCGTGTGCTCTGTCAGGTAGGATTCTGCTCCCTGAGGTCAGAGTTCAGTATTCAGCGTCTGATCAGAGGCTTTCAAAGACTCAGCCTTGATCTCCAGGTCACTACAAAGACAGAGGCCAGGTCCAGAGGTGCCTCGCGTAGAAAACAGAGTGCTGAACAACTGTAATTCTGTTTCCCCAAAAGTATGCTGCACTCTTAATCCACTCCACGGACACTGCATTAGTGTTTCAATCTCATCTTGGCATTTTTTACAAGATAGTATTGCTGGTGAGCTTTAGATAGAATATCTGGTAACCACTTTAATCTCTGCTTCGTCCAGCCTGCTCTCCTAGTAGAAAATATTTCCTATTTATACTGAGATGGTCTGTTTGACATGTCTGCTGATTTAGTAGAATTGGAAGAGGAACGTGAAAATGAAAACAAGAACAATAAAATATAACCAACCTTCACTGGGGGGCAAATCTAGAATTTTTTAAAAATTTGATTTCTGTCCCTTTTTTTTGTTTTTAGATTGATTCACTTGGAGCGAGTACACAAAACATAAAAAAGAGTCTCACACTCCACAAGAAGAAAAAAGAAATGGAAAATGTCCTAGGAGGTTGAGTTTGAACTCATTCGTGTGGTAATACAGCTGTTCAGGAAATGGAAGTTTCTCTATTTTCTACAGCACACGGCTGTCTCTCACCACTGGGCACTGAACACGTGCTCGGTGGCCTACAGAGCTATGAGGGTCTTGAGTGTAAAGTGGGTGAAGAGGGGACAAAAAGAAGGTGAATCCCCAATCCCATCCACACCACCCAACCAAGCAGATTCAATCACTTATCCTGGGCTACCGTATTTCTCCATCCTTTTCTTGGCCTTGCTAATTTCCAGCTCTAACCATTTAGAAATGCCATACATACCTCAGTACATTTTTCTATTTTTGTCAGATAAAACCAGATATTAACTTGGTCTAGCTTTACTCCTTTGAGTTCTCAGCTTTGAAATTATCAGTTTCACAACCTTGAAAGCCTGGAGTTTTTCCAGAAATGTTTGCTTATTCTCTGATCATTATACTTTTAGGATTGTTCCTATTCTTAACTCCAGCTTCACTATATAAACCGGCCCTGCCTTTGATTAACCCTGACATAGAACTAAGCAACTCTTCAAGTTTACCCAGAACAATCTACTTAAACCAAAAAGCATGAGTGAGCAATATAACCTCTGTTAAGTATCTTGCAAGAGTGCACAATTATTGTTCGCACGCCCTTTGGAAAATAATTTGAACACCTCTCTTAATCATTATTCATCTTCGCCTATTGTAGACTACCATGCCCCTGAGGTCTATCATGTTTCTTCTTGAACGTAAACTTCCCAACCTGCTGGTCCATCACTTTCAGGTCTCCTAACATTTTAATTCTTCTCCTGTTCTCACACTGAGCATTTCAAGTCTGACATTTAGAAGAGGCCTCACATCCATATTCCAAGCTGCATACCTAAACCCATCTTGATGCGGAGAGTGGGTGAGAACCTCTTCTTAGCAAAATTCAGTCTCTAGTGGGAGCACATAAAGTGACACAGAGCAGGATGTATGATCATGTTGAATTACATCGACGTTTATTCCTCTGTGAATGGTTTCCCAATTTTTCTCTTCTAGTCTCTAACTTGGTGGTTTCAAAAATATCTAATATTTCAAAACATAATTAATGAGGAGGTTTACTTGATGGTGTATATTGATGTATGCCGGTATATGTGTGTAAGCATATTCCCATGAGTATTTCCCCCTGTGTGATGTACGCCTATGACAGTTATAATATGAACAACTTAATCATTGAGATTAGAAGTTGCTGAAGTCAAGCACTGCACGATTTACTTGTTTTGATTTCTTCCATTCTCTTTTCATTCTAAAGGAAGAGTGTTGGCCCAGAAAATCAAACCTTTTTCATTCATATGATGGGGCTTCAGCACACTTGGCAGCTTTTTTCTTTGCCTAGCTTCTTTTGTAATAACTGCTTCTCCTTTGTCTGGTAATCCCTGAAAACTTAGAATTTAAGACACGCCCCCTTCTCTTATTTACTCTATCTTCAGTGCAGGGAGCCCTTCTGTTTGGAAAATTTTCTCTGAACATCCTGGCATGTCTGTAATTGTCATATCTTTACGTCATTTATGATTCCAGCCTTGGCTGTCTCTAACAGCCTCGGCACTTCTATATGTAAAAATGCTCTTCCCAGTTTGAACAAAGTTGTGCTTGAAATACACACTACCAAGGTGATATAAAGGGCTATAAAAGTAGTCCATCAACTTTATTCTTCAAAAATGTCAGTATCATAAAAGGCAAAGAAAGCCTGGGGAACCTTTACAAATTAAAGGAGGTTAGAAGCACACATATTATGTGACCATAGACTAAATATATTATGTGACCATAGACTAGAATCTATGACCTATGGATTATAATTCATAGACAATAAAATATGTAGTAGAAGAAATACAAGGCTATAAAGGATACTCCAGGATGAATTGAAACATGACTGGCAGATTTGATAAAATTCCGTATAAATATTCAATATAAAAAACTTGATAATTGTACTATGGGTATAGTTCTATATTTTAGAAACTATCCTTTAAATTATTTAATGGTGACGGGCTAAGATGTACTCAACTTACTCTCAAATGTTCAGGAAAATGTATAACATGTATATTATATAAACACAGCATAGGACAAAATATTAAAATTAGATAAATCTGGGTAAAAGGTATGGAGGACAATCGTAACTGTTCTTGTAACTTCCTGTAAGTTTGAAACTGCTTATAATTTTAAACATTTGTGTAGACTTTACCTCTATTTTGGGATTCTATTAGTTTATCACAAAGTCACTGTTACCCATAATTCCCAGAATTGTGCTTTTCCAACTTTAAATCAACTGTATCACATCCTGTCCCAGGAGAATGTTGCATATACTTAGGAAAACTGAGGTTTTAACATTTCAACCAGGTTATTCAAAAATACTAAAAAAGAGCAAAAAGCAATACATACAACTTACAAGAATACAAAATAAATAGAAAAACAAAAAAGAATCATGTTTCCAGCCTGTAGGGTTCAAATCCAAAGATTCTAAGTGTAGATTTGGAGTTCAACACAACTAAGTCTGAATCCTTGTTTTGACATTTACAAGTTGTGTGACTTGAACATTTTAGCTCTTTAATATTTGGTTTCCTTATTTGTAACGTAATGATAAAAGTCTCCAGTGTATAAAAAATATATATGCAGGCATATGATTAAGATTTCTGATAAAAGAGAAATAAGGAGGAAAGACTAGAAAAGAAAACATGATAATCCAGCCACCATGGTTAAAGCAATGTGTTACCAATACAGCACTAAATAGAAAAATAAATAGAAACAGAATGGAATCCCCAGATTCATCACAATAACCAGACAACTATATTTTTGATATAGGAAGCAATTTACATAATTAGTAAAGAGACTGTTTCAATATATTCTATTGAGACAAATGAGTAGCTGAGAAGAAATGAATTTTCAGAATGATGGAAAACTAGTGACTGAGATGCTGCACGGAAGCACCAGAGTACTGACTGGATCTTTCCCCCATAGGAAACTGGATGCTGTTATCATTTCTGTAAATTTTTCTGAATGTATGACAAAAACATCGAGTATAAAATATGAAAATAACTTAGTTTCGATGTCCAGCAGGTAAGGTCATCATTCAAAACTCTGGACATCAAGGGAATAACACAAAGTGAGAAGCTTTGTGTCTTCTTATGAACTGAGTGGCCACCTCTTTTGAAAATGTTGTTGGTGTCTTTCTATTTATGTGCTATTTCTTCTCCTCCATCTGTAGACCACTCAAGAACCTGTAGAAACCGTGAAAAAATCAGTAAATATCTAAATGTGGAAAAGGAAAGCCATGAAAAAACACCAGAGAACATTTTAGTATCTTTCCTTTTTTCCCCCTCCCTCCCTCCCTCCTTCCCTTTCTTCCTTCCTTCCTCCTTCATTCCCTCCCTCCCCGCTTCCATTTCTTTCTTTCCTTCTTTCCTTCTTTCTTTCTTTTTCTTTCTTCTTTCTTTTTCTTTCTTTCTTTCTTTCTTCTTTCTTTCTTTCTTTCTTTCTTTCTTTCTTTCTTTCTTTCTTTCTTTCCTTCTCTCTCACTCTTTCTTTCTTTTCTTTCTTTCTTGCTCTCTTTCCTACTCTTTCTTTCTTTTGAGACAGAGTTTTCCTCTGTCATCCAGGCTGCAGTCAGTTGGTGTGATCACAGCTCACCTTAGCCTCAACCTCCTGGGTTCAGGTAATCCTCCCACATCATCCTGAGTAGCTGGGACCAGGTGCTTACTACCATGCCTAAGTTTTTTTGTTTTTTTTTAAGTTTTAGACCCAGGGTATTGCTTTGTGGCCCAGGCTAATCTCAAACTCCTGACTTTAAGTGATTCTCCTGCCTTGCCCTCCCAAAGTGTTGGAATTATAGATGTTGAGCCACTGACCCTAGGCTTCTTTTTCCTTAATAATCTCAGAATGGGAAAGTCTGTCCAAGTATGTTCCCAAAGCTACTATTGAAGTCACTAATAAATGCATGAAAAACCATGTCCATTTCTCCCACCTCTGGCCTCTTGCCACCCGGTCCCTCTACTCAAAGACCACCAACTCCTGATCTTTGAATACAATTTTAAGTTGTCTACACATATAGAATAACAGAAGGACACGAAGCACTTAACATTTAGCATAAATATTAACAGACTACAAATTGTTCTTCTTCTCATTATTGAAAAAATACATTCAAATTTCTATATCAACAAAGGAAATTACCTAGTTCTTCAAATATCATAGTTTTCCATTGTATTACTCTGCGTAACTTACTTAACCAGAAATAATTGACAGGTATTTTTCTTGTTTCCAGTGTTTTCCTATCACAAAGATGCCTTGATGACATTCTTCAATCTATATCAGTGAGTATATACTTTGAGTAAATCTTTAGAAACTTTACAAACATTCTATTTTTTTTAAACTATTGAAAAATTTATCTTAAGGACATTGAAATCATGTATCCTCCACACCAATCAAGGTGAGTGTTCCTGTTTTCCCAGTACCCTTAGGAAGCTGTAGATTTACTAAACGAGTTTTTATCTATTATCTTTGCCAATCAGGCAGTTGAAATGGCAATTTGTGGCTTCAATTGGTATTTTTAAATGATTTTAAGTCAGATTGAACATTTTTTCAACAATTTTAAAATCACATATATTAGTTTCCTTTATGTTTTGTTTTTACTCATATTTATTCTACCTGAATTTTAATATTTTCATTGTCTTAGAACAGCCATTTGTATATTAGTAATATATTTTATATTAATAATGTAAGCCATTTGTCTATAGTATTTGATAGAAAATATTTTTGTCTATCGTATTTGATAAAAAATATTTTTCCTAATTTGTTTAGCATCTTCAGTCTCGCTCTGTCACCCAGGCTGGAGTGCAGGGCCATGGTCTCGGTTGGCTGAAACCTGCGTCACCCAGGTTCAAGCTGTTCTCCTGTCTCAGTCTCCCAAGTGGCTGGGATTACAGGTATGCACCACTACGCCCAGATAATTTTGTATTTTTGGTAGAAACAAGGTTTCACCATATTGGCCAGGCTGGTTTCTAATTCCTGACCTAAGGTGATTCACCCACCTCACCCTCCCGAAGTGCTGGGATTACAGGTGTGAGGCACCGCACCCGGACAAGGTGCTACTTCTTAAATTGTTTAATTAATGACAAATCAGAAAATCAGTTCAAAACAACTCTCGTTGCTTTGCTTTTACTTTTTAGAGGCAGGGTTTTGCTCTGTTGCTCAGGCTGGAGTGCACTGGTGCCATAATAGCTCACTGTAGCCATAAACTCAAGGACTCAAGCGCCCATCTCAGCCTCTCAAATAGCTGGAACTACAGGTGAGTGACACCTCCCCCAGCTAATTTAATTAATTTATTTTTTGTATTGGCAGGATCTTCCTTTGCTGATTGGGATGGTTTCAAACTCCTGGCCTCAAGCAATTCTACCACCTTGGCCTCCCAAAGGGCTGGAGTTAAATGCATGAGCCACCATCCTCAGTCCAGAACTGTTTTTAAGTTCACATGGTACAAAAGTTTAGTGTTTTTTTTTTCTTTATCTGATTTTTTTTTTTTTTTTTTTTTTGGTAAATCAAAGGATAACCAAAGCAAAACTATATTCTATTTTATTTATTTATTTATTTTGGAGACAGGGTCTCCTTCTGCCACCTAGGCTGGAATACAGCAGAGCAATCATAGCTCACTGTAATCTTGAAGTCCTAGGCTTGAGCAATCCTCCTTCCTCAGCCTTCCAAGTAGCTAGGACAACAGGTGTGCACCACCACCCCAGGGTAATTTTATTTATTTATTTTTGTAGAGACAGGGTCTCACTATGTTGCTCAGCCTAGTCTTGAACTCTTGACCTTAAGCATTCCTCTCTTCTTGACCACTCAGAAGTACTGAGATTACAGACATGAGCCACAGAGCCCAGCCTGTATTCTCTTTTAAACCGAACATATTGTACTGACGTTTTGTTAAGATTTATTTTTCATTAGCAAAATGCTTGGATTCTATCAGTGCTGCTAACTTCTGAATCATGTTTCCATTCAAGGAAGGAAAGAGTAATTGCAAGCTTATTCTATAATCTCCACCATTGGTATTAGAAAAAATTGACTTAATCAGAGAAATTCAAAACTGTCTATCTATTTTAATATATGGTTTAATATTTTAATTAGATCACTTTGTAAAAACATTGGCTGCTTCAGACAAAATATTCTTGTAGGAATATGATTAGATTTTAGAGCTGCTATTTTTATTCAATAGCAAAGATGACTAAATTTGAATTTTTATTGGTGTGTTAACTGAGTTAATCTATGGCATATCCAGTGGCCAGAACAACATTACCATTTAAATATCCCTGTATATATGTTTATTTACTGTGCAGTTATGTTACTTGAAGTATTCAAAGATAGAATTATTGTCTGAGTAAAGCGTTAAGGAAACTAATTTGTTTAGTAACCAGCTCTATACAAAAAGCTTTGCAAATGCTCTCTCCTTCTGTACCTCTCTCTGACACTCCCTTCTCTTTTGCTTTCTCTGTATAGTCTCTTTTCTGCGGGAGGAATTGCAAGAGAATTAATCAGAATTTACTGTTGGGAGAAGGTGAGTAAATGCAACTTTAATTTTTACATTTTATACTGTCATGCTATTTACATTTTTCTTTGTAAATATATGTTCTCTTCACTTATTTCTAGAAAACACGTTAATAGTGGATTTACCAGCAAGGAGATTATTCATCCCCTCCTGGATTTTTATTCTATAGTAGGAAGAACGCAACAACAGAAAATATGTATTTTTTGAAAAAATACTGAATATCCTGGATCCTGTGCCACCCTGGTCCATGTGAGGATTTGCAGACCCTGAGACAAGGTTCGAGGAAAATGGTTTATTTGAGAGTTGATCCCAGAAGCACTGGCAAAGGAGCAGGGAAGTGAGACACAGGACAGTGCATTGCTTCTCCGATTCACTGGATTTTCGTCCCCACTAGGATGAAGCTGTGAGTATGCCTCAGCGTCATCCCATAGGAGGATCACTGGTGGGGAGGGGGCGGGGTGGAGAGAGGGGGCTGCTCCCAAGGAGTGTTAACTCTCTGGCCCTTCAAACCTGCCAGGGATCTGGGGATAGCAGGCTCTGGCAGCAAGAGAGAATCCTCAGGGAGCGGAAAGCCAGTTGTGCGTGACAGTCATAATGCCTGAGTGGGTACAGGCAGGAAGCTTCAAATCAGCTTCAAGTTCTCTGACATGTACCCAGAGCGGTGAGGACTCCATCAATAAAACTTCTGTGGTCTGAGGTTCCATTGCATTTTCTCTCTCTACTGCCCTCACCTGGCCACTCTTGGCTATTTGCGGCTGCTCAGGACTTAGAGACAGCTTACGGGGCAAGAGGAACTTCACTTCACCTATGTAGCACTTATTTGTGTTTGCCTACACAGAGGTGTCCGGCTTCTAAAAAACCCCTCAGTTTTTATTGGGGGGGTGCTCCTCCCCCATGTAAACAGTCTCAGTTTATGTGAATCAGGATAGACACATGCGGATTTAGATCAGGACAGTTTAAATAAGGACAAGTTAAGTCCTAGGGTCTTTGTTAAGAATATCAATAAAGGGGTCCACTTCTTTGCTCTTGAGCTGAAGTTGAAAAGATTTTGCCCTTGATGTCTCTGCTCGCCATTGGGTGACCACAAGGAGAGACCCTCTCTGAGCATGGGTCAGTACAGTAAAAAAGAGCTGAGTTCAAGAGAGAGGTAAGGTCCTGAGCCATCATTTGGAGGTGTGGTCTTTTTTCCAGACTTGCTCAAATGCCAGACCTACCCTTGGGTTTCTTTAACCTCAGTAGATAAATCAGTTTAAGTAATGCATTTTGATAATTTGTATAGAAAAGTTTCTAGAATGCAACATTAGATGATCAGATCATTTCCGAATAAGAGGAATGAGATATGAGAAAGACTGAAAACAGTATTAACCCAATAATGGCTGTGTTTAGAAACAGCACTCCTGGATTTGTCAAACAATTAGGGATGAGACAAGTTAAGTCCTCATTTCTGAAAGATCTGGGAAACACGAGAGGAGATCAAGGAACACAGGGTTTCTACTTCAGGAAATAAGCCTGTCAGTTACTTAAATAAGACTATAACACAGGGCTTTTAAGAGAAGAAATGCTGCAAAAACAGCTACCAAAACCAAGGATGTCAGCAACATAGATCGTCCTTGCTACTGAGCCTGTCTTTCTGGTTTTCTTGTCATCCTTCGTCCCTTTTCTGCTCTCCAGCAGATTATTTGTACCAGGCTATGGGGATGAGCAGAATGCACGTAGTTCATCAATATCATTTTTTGATTCTGTATTGATGAATTCACCTACTCTCCAAAATTGATATGTAATCCCCAAATTGATACAGCACTTTTACAGTCACTGGAGATGTGCAAAGTGCAGTGAAATATTTGTTACCAGAAGTGCACATTCCCAACTGAGGTCAAACTCTTTCATTTTCTTTCAGCTCTCATTCCGTAAACAAGTTTTCTTTTAGTGGTCAATTTAGTGTTTCCCATTTTTGTCTTTCTGTTGCTGATTTTGTCATTTAAAACGGCCCCCTAACCAGAGTGCGAAAGTGCTGTGTAGTGTTCCTAAGACTGCTGTGATGTGTCTTAGGGAAAACGTGTGTATGATAAGCTTAATTCAGACACAAGCTACAGTGCTATTGGCCATGAGCTCAGTGTTAATGCATGAATCGTATACTATAAAAGTTTTTTGTAAACAGAAACATGTAAAGCAAGGTTATGTATTTAGCATTTGAAAATATCAGCCAGGCACGGTAGCTCATGCCTGTAATCCCAGCACTTTGGAAGACTGAGGCGGATGGATCACCTGAGGTCAGGAGTTCAAGACCAGCCTGGCCAACATGGTGAAACCCCATCTCTATTAAAAATACAAAAACTAGCCAGACGTGGTGGTGGGCACTTGTAATTCCAGCTACTGGGGAGAGTGAGGGCAGGAGAATCACTTGAACCTGGGAGGTGGAGGTTGCAGTGAGCCAAGATTGCCTCATTGCACTACAACCTGGGCAACCAGAGCAAAACTCCATCTCAACAAACAAACAAAAAAACAAAAAGAAAAAAGAAAAAGAAAATGCTATGACCAGAGGTTTGTAGAAATTTCACACTGTATTTCCCATAGGAACAGTGGTTTAGTCTTTGGTAATTACGTTTTCAGAATGGCTTTATATAGCGTAACTACCACGAATAATAAGAATCAATGGTGTCTTTGTTCCTTTGTTGATTTAACCTGTGTGTCATTGTTCAAAGTGCACTTGTCTGGATTCAGAGCAGCCTGCACGCATCTGCTCATATGTTACTCTATGCACCTCAGCTTCCTACAGATATGAATAATGATACCAACCTGATAGATTTGTGTTGAAGATGAATGTTAACATAAAGTGCTTATTTCAGTGCCTTGCAATATAAACCATGCTCAGTAACATTATTTTCAGGTGATGCCTTTTTAATTCTAGCACACAAGTGGAAATGCTCGTTATATTTTCACTTAATCAGATTTCAAGTAGATCAACCTAGAAGTGGTGCCCCAAGGCGGCTGCTGTTCTCATATGTCTTTCTGCTTCTTAAAGGGAAGCTGTTTTTTAAATGGAGAATTTGGGTGCCCTTCTACTGCATCCTGACTATTTTATACTTTTATCAGGTTTCTCGACTTCTTCTGACAGATGTAACTTGACACCACTCTCCTTAGCTCCCTGCTCAGAGCCCTGGGCTATCACAACTGTCACCACTCGGCAGCTTAGCTTGCTGTCCTGGCCTGCTGTTTAAGAAATAGTTCAATGAGACTGCAGTGAACTTTTCAGTTTTAGAAAAATTACTAAGTTTTCTTATAAGGCAAAACTATCATTTTTAAAGAAAATGTTTAGTAGTCAGTCACCTAGTAAATCCTAAATAAAATCTGGGTGACATAAACATCTGACTATTTATTTTGTTCGGAGAGTACTTCAGGAAGTTTCCAGTCTCATAAACTTTAATTTTAAAGAGTGTCAAATTATTATGCTTCTCTCATTCCCCTTCAGAGGCAGGGCCTCTAAGATGGGCAAAAATTGAGGTTTTGTGACCCCTTTGGCTATTAATACCTATTTTGCTTTTTATTTGAAGAAGGACAAAGACAAAGGGCTTGGATTTTGCATCCCATGTGTTTTCTGAGGACAGCTTAATTGGAAGTGAGCTGAAGTTTGTCTTGGGGGAAAACTTACTTTTCCTTCTCTATGCATTGCTCCTCCATTTCTGTGGCTCCTCTCCTGTATCCCTCCCTGCTGAGGAACTTGGAGGCATCCTTGTCTCAGGTTTACCGGGTAGCCAGGGTTTTTCCCTGACACTCCTATCACCCCTACTGAAGAGAACGTCCTTTCTTTCTGTTCTATTACCTCAGTGTCCTGTTTCCCGTCCCCCCTTTTTCATAATCTTTTTATTTAGCTTTATTGAAATAAAACTAAAGACAATAAAAATTGCATATATTTAAGGTATACAAGGTGATGTTTTGATATATGCATACCTTGTGAGATGATTGCCACAATCAAGCTAATTAACATAACCATAAGTTTGTATAGATACCACTTGTGTGTGCCTGTGTGCGTGTGCACGTGCGTGCACATGGTAAGAACACTTAAGATCTACTCTCCTAGCAAATTTCAAGTATACAATACATTATCAGCTGTAGTCACCATGCTGTATATTAGATCTCTAATATTAATATTAATATTATTCATCCCGTATAACTGAAAGTTTGTTTTCTTTGATCACCATTCTTTGACCTCCTCAATCCCCTACCCTCTGTCCCCTGGCAGCCACTATTTTACTCTTGCTTCTATTAATTTGACTTATTTAGATACTACATGTAAATGATACAATGCAGTATTTAACTTTCCGTGCTTGACTTATTTCACTGAACATAATGAACTCAAGGTTCATCCATTTTGGCCAAAATAACAGGATTTCTTTCTTTCTTGAGGTTGAATAATATTTCATTTTGTAGGTAAGAGTTTGTATGTTTGTGTGTGTATGTACACATGTATATATACATATACACATCAACATTTACATATACATATATATTTAGATATACACACACAAAATATATACATGTGTCTAATAAATATTATCTATATATTAGTCCATGAACATTTAGTTTGTTTTCATATTTTGGCTACTGTGAAAAATGCTGTAATGAACATGGGAATGCAGGTATCTCTTCCACACACTGTAATTTCTTTTGGATATATACTCAGGAGTGGGATTGCTAGTAGTTCTGTTTTTAATTTTTTGAAGAATTGTTCATAATGACTGTACTAATTTACATTCCAACCTACAGTACAGAAGGGTTCCCTTTCCTCCACATCCCGAACAACATCTGTTATCTTTTGACTTTTTGGTAATAGCCACCCTAACATGTATGTGATGATATCTCGTTGTGGTTTCAGTTTGCATTTTTAGGGTCCTGCTCTTGCTTCCTCATGTGTCCACTTAATTCATGCCAGTTTTCATGGTAATGGACAAGAACAGGTTGAATGTGTCCTCCCATCTGTCAACTTTGCATCTTGTTAGAGCCTTTAAGGCTAAACTCATGTAATTAACTAATGTGGTAAATTTTAGTAGTATTTATGAAACAGTAAAGGAAGTGTTTTTGCCCTTTCTGGAGAAGGGTGATTCCCTACTCTGTCCTATAACAGATTTCTGTTATACAGCAAAATGTGTAGTAACAGTGATATGTTCTGACTGTGTCCTCACCCAAATCTCATCTTGAATGGTAGCTCCCATAATTCTCGTGTTTCATGGGAGAGACCTGGTGGGAGGTAATTGAGTCATGGGGCAGCTCTTTCCTGTGCTGTTCTCATGATGGTGAATAAGTCTCACGAAACTTGGTGGTTTTATAAAGAGCAGTTCCCTTACACAAGTTCTCTTTCCTGCCACCATGTAAGCTGCTCCTCATTCTTCTTGTGAGGCCTTCCTAACCATATGGAACTGTGAGTTAATTAAATCTCTTTCTTTTATAAATTACCCAGTCTCGGGTACGTCTTCATTAGCAGTGTGAGAACCAACAGAACGAGAAGGCCGCCAAGTTCATGATCCCCAGCCTGGAAACTCGAGCAGAATGCAACCCCCTCTCTCTAAATTTTATTCAGAAGGGAAAGAAGAATATGATTTGAAAAACCAGATTCAATACTATAATTGCTGTGATTTGCTTTATCATATTTATATATTCAATAATATATAATTTTTATGATTCTAAAAAAGCCAAGGTGGGGGTAGTGATGGCATATGTTGGAAAAATAAATAAATAAATAAATAAATAAATAAACAAAAACCTGAAGATAGTCTTGACCAGACAGGGCCATTGTGAGAAGAATCACCTCTGCACCGCAGTCACAGTCGGGGGTAAATTTTTTAATCAGAGAGCTCTGCAGCCTCCCAGGCCCATCTCTTCTGTCTCACACCAGCAAGCATAAGCCCCTCAGAAATAACTAAGAAAGAAAGAACTGAAGAAGAAAGCGTCCGAATGCCCTGTGGACAGTGCAATTTAAAACAAGTAGTAGACTCAGCCAGTAAAGTAGTGCTAGATCTCTGTCAGTTCTTATTAGGTCTCCAGATACTGGTCACAACATTTGCACCTCATGGAGTCCTTCTATGCCTACAACTCTAGGAGAGACCCTGTCTGTTACTCTGTTACACTGGCTTGCATTTCCCTTCATAAGGCTTCCATTATTTGAATTTAGATATATATTTGTCTGATTCAAAATCCACTGTCTGTCTTCCTTGGTTGAGTGCAGGCTCTTTGAAGATAGGAACCAAGTTTTGTAGACCTAGTAAAATGCCAGAAAATACAGTCAGTATTTATTCCACACATGGTTGTTAAATGATGTGATGGGGGCCAGGTCACCAGATTTCTGCCCTCACTGGTGCTACTTGGAGTAGAGAGATCATTTAGCTTAACGGTGGGGTCTTTGCAACACTTGCTACTTAACATCTAACTCAATGGTTGCCAACTTGGAGCAATTTTCCTCCTCTCTTTCCAGAATATCTGAAAGACCTTTGGCTGTCAGGATTCAGAGGGTTGGGGCGTCTTACCAAAGATGTATAAAATGCACAGGATGGCCCCTCACAGCAAGGAATTATCCAGCCCCAAATATCAAGGCCAATATTAAGAAACCTTGACCTAAATGTACTGTCTCCTTTTTCTCTTGGGTTCTTATTTCCTGATTCCTTTCATTACTCTCCCTGTAAACTCTCCCAGATGAATTTTAATTAAGTTATTGAAAAGTGCTTGGGGCCATACCTAGAGCTCTTAGAATGCATTCATACAAGAAGAACCAGATTTGAAAACTGGTTTTCTTAAACCCAGATAAAGATAATGAATTGTTCACGTCTTGAAAAAAAATCTGTCAGGAAGCATGTAAAAGGAGGAGACAGTTATGGGGCCAAACTTTATTTAGAGTCCCAAGTCATTTGAAACTGGCAATGAAGTATATAAAGGAAGCCTAGAAATTGCATTAAAAAAAAAAAGCTTAGCTTTTGCCAATGATTAAGTAATTTATAGCCTCTTTGTAAGCTTGATCTTAATACTGGCAAGCAGTATAAATGTCTCCACCTCACAGACTGGGGTTCCTATTAATTAACGGTAAATCTAACATGCCTTCTCCTGAGAAAGAATATCACGTTTTTACTGCCAATTATCAAGGAAATCTGAATAATTTCCAGCCCATTTCATAGATCACATGCAAAGAAATTAAGCTAAATATGAAAGCTTGAGGTGTAAGTCTTTACTACACTGAGAATTGCTCAACATCTGACATTTTCATGTATGTATGCATGCATACACACATACACACACTCCAATTCACAGTAAGTATATATAACAGCTCCAAATGCAGAAAAGGGAAAATAACACCACAGTTGACCCTTGAGCAACAAGAGTGTAAGCCACACTGGTCCACTTATCCATGGACTTTTTTTTTAATAAGCATAGAAAAATTTTTGGAGATTTGTGACAATTTAAAAAAACTTTCAGAAGAAGCATGTAGCCTAGAAATATTGAAAAACATCAGAAAAATTTAGATATGTCATGAATATATAAGACATATGTAAAGACACTAGTCTGTTTTATCATTTACTATCATGAAATATACACAAATCTATTATATAAAGTTAAAATTTATCAGGCATGCACACACACAGAACACTCATGGCATCATTCCCTATCAAGAAAAATGTAAACAAACATAAAAGTGTGGTATTAAATCATCACCGTATAAAATTAACTGTAGTATGTACCGTACTACCAGGACAATTTCTCCTCCTATTGCTATTGCAGTGAGCTCAGAGCTGTGAATATACGCTTAAAACACCATGTGATGCTCATCATTTCCATGCGAGTAACACTTCTCTCTAGTAAATTGAGTATTGCACTAAAAAGTGATCTCGAGACCATCCTGGTCAACATGGTGAAACCCCGTCTCTACTAAAAATACAAAAATTAGCTGGGCATGGTGGCACGTGCCTGTAGTCCCAGCTACTTGGGAGGCTGAGGCAGGAGAATTGCTTGAACCCAGGAGGCGGAAGTTGCGGTGAGCCGAGATCGCGCCATTGCACTCCAGCCTGGGTAACAAAAGCGAAACTCTGTCTCCAAAAAAAAAAAAAAAAAAGTGAACTCTCATGGTTCTTGCAAATTTTTTATTGTGTTTATTGCATGATTATAAACCTTGAATAACACCTTGGGACCCATACAAAATGCCACTAGTGATGATGGAATTGCTCCCAAGAAGCAGAGAAAAGTCATGACATCACAAGAACAAGCTGAATTGCTTGCTATGTACCGTAGACTGAGGTCTGCAGCTGTGGCTGCCCATTTCAGGCAGATGATTTATCTTGTAAACAGATGACATAAACCTGTGGTGTCAATAAATGCAGTACAGTACTATAAATGTATTTTCTTTTCCTTATGGTTTTCTTAATAACAAATTCTTTTCTCTAGTTTACTATATTATAAACTATATAATACAATGACATACAAGATGTGTTAATCAATCGTTTATGCTATTGGTAAGGTTTCTAGTCAATAGTAGGCTGTTAGTAGTTAAGTTTTGGGGGAATCTAAAGTTATATGTGGATTTTTTACTGTGTGGAAAGAGGAGGGTTGGCACCCCTAACTCTGGAGTTGTCCAAGTGTCAAATGTACTCGATTGTAAGATTTATAATGAATGTTAAATAAATACAGTCTAAAGAACTGCACAGTGGCTTGCCCACCGTATTATTCCAGTGATTGGCATCATGTGGACAAAACCTCCTAGTGAGGGCAGCTCTTAATTATGCTTCAAGATGAGGCATTTATCACTATTTACCAAGTAGAAATTTACTATGTATATTCCACAAAGGCTATTTCGTTATAGGATTTATCATAGTAATTTTAGTAACTATAGACCAAGCAGTAGTATGATTATAACAATGTTTCAGGGAGCCACTGAATGAAACATTACTTGAATAAAATAGTGGGTGTAGTCACATAACAGCAACTCATCTTACTGAATATTTATTATGTGTATCACAGATTTGGTTCCCAGGAAGCAACAACTCTGGGATAAAGATCAGTGTGCAAGACATCAACTAGGATCATTACTTACAGGAAAAAAAGCAGTTTGGTCAGAGGAAGAAGTTGAGCTGTGACGCAGTCTCAGTGGATGCCTCAGCCAACCCCAAGAAGCCTGTCTAAAACTCTGGAGTCTTCACAAGTTGGAGCAAGAGAATGAGCCTATATATCCTGTGATCAGTTACTGATGTAGGTTGTCCTTGGAAGGAGGCATGACCCTGGGGGAGGAAGTTGTCTTCAGCTGAGGCCATCTCCTAAGAGGGACAAAAGAATTGTTAGCCTTTTCAGCCGGGAGCTGAGGGAATATATCCATCCTTTGTTCTTGAAGATGCTCCTCAGAGAATCTACCATGATGCTCCAGCAACTGGGACGAAAATAAAACCATATGTGTGTGTATATGTGTGTGTGTGTATGTGCATACATATATGCATATATGTGTGGATATATATATGTAAGCATATGTGTGTATATATATTTATTTTCCATAAAACCTAACTCAATTATTAATTATATAAATAATCATCATGTAAGTAATAAAAAGTATGTAGAGGATTGAGTAGAATCAAATTAGTGCTTTCAGGGTTGCATATACATTCTGGTTTATCAAGACAATCCCAGTGTAGTAGTTATTACTAGTGCTGCCTTAACTTTCAAAAGTGTCCCAGTTTAGATAATAAAATAAAAGGTTGCCCTTGGTAGGGCCAGCATTGGTGGTGGCCAGGGTCAGTGCACATAAGCTGGATATCAATTTTGAGAAGCCAAGGCCAGAGGAGGACTCAAGAAGTGTAGAAGCAAACAGAACAATCTA
This sequence comes from Alouatta palliata, assembly GCA_004027835.1. Taxonomy (NCBI): domain Eukaryota; kingdom Metazoa; phylum Chordata; class Mammalia; order Primates; family Atelidae; genus Alouatta; species Alouatta palliata. The sequence goes on along the minus strand of PVKV010022798.1, from coordinate 2,887 downwards.
GGGGTTCTCAAAGTCAGATATCCAGAGAAGCAATGCCAGCACCATCGGGGAATTTGTTAAAAAATGCAACTTACTGGGCCCCACCACAGAACTGTTGAATCCAACAGCTTTGGGGTAAGAGGGTCAGGCATCTGCGATTTAAGGAATCTTCAGATCATTCTGATGCTTTCTCAAGTTTGATAATCACTGGGATAATTCATAGACTGACTTGGAGAACATGTTTCTAACTAATTTGTTTTTGCTTGGCTATGCTTTTGACTGTAGTCAGGAAGGACTGGTTTCCCAGCAAATGGAGGAGAAATTCCAGGGTGAAACGCGCAGGTTTTAAGGCTCAAAATTTTCCACAGTACTATGACTCATCACACCTAAAAAGTCTTCACAGCTTTTTCTTTCTCGCTTGTATTAACTTGGAGAGTCAGCTGTACCACCTCAAAATCCTGTTTTCTGATGTAGGTTGTCAGAGGCCTGCTGTGTGGTGATACTTGTTATTAATCTCAGTCTTCTCTTCTCTCTCTCTCTCTCTTTCTCTCCCTTTCCCTTCCCCTCCCCCATCTCTCCACTAATTTATTCTAAACCATATTTAAGGTAGAAGTTATACGACTTCATCCAAGATACCAAACATCCGCGTGTCTCTATTCATATGTACAATAGAGGAATTAATACCTATTTTACCTCTCCCACAGATTTTTCATGAAGATTAAGTAAAATAGCATATGAAGAATTATTTATAAACTGTGCAGTGCTGTGCAATCATAAGATGAGAATGTAATAGTATAATTATTAACTAGACTTTTTTTAGCTTCCAGGAAACACAATTTTTGCTTGACTAATTTATGTGTAATTTTAATAAAGCAACCTTATTAAAATAATAGCTTCTGTGAATGTTTGGGTCAGGGGAGAGAGAGACAGGAGACTGAGAATAACATAGTGCCTCAAAAAAGGCGTTTCTTTTCTTGTTTAATAAATACAGTTTTCCCTCTGGCTGTGAGAAGAGGAGCTAAAACTTTAACAAATATTTAATCTGAAAAGATGTCTTCTGGTTTTTGTTCCCCTGTGGAATTTAAGAAGAAAACCAGTCAGAAAGGGCAAGCATAGACCAATAAAGGACTGAAAAACAATTTCATCATATTTTTGGAATTGCATGAGTGTTAGTGAAACCATCCAAGAAAAATGAAACTGATCTCTGTGGACTCTTAAATCCATCTCAGTACTCACCAGCACATCCACAGAGACTTACATAGTAGCTTCACAGCATTAACTGAGTCTGAAAACAACAGATTCTAGCCCAGTGATGGAAGAGGTAAGGGACAGTTCATGATTGCCGGAAGCCAAAACTATAATCCTGACTTTCCCCGCATATTGAGCCCATCTGTGATGATTTTACAAATATATCAACTAGGGCACCATGGCTGTTGCCTGCACACCCAGCACTTTACAGGCTGATGCCGGGGAATCACTTAAGCTCAGGAATTTGAGACCAGATTGGGCAACACAGTGAGATCCAGTGTCTACCAAAAATAAAAATAAATAAAACAAAATTTTTTAACATGTCAGCAAATTCTTTAAAACTCCTCTCTTGAACAGCTCTAGGCTCAGTGTTTTACCTCTAACAAAATGGGATTAATGATGTGTGACTGAGACGGGGCATAGAAACATTGAGACTTTAGAGTATTCTCTCTCTCTCAAGACTTTCTCTGGGTGAAATAGCTCCCATGTGGGGAAGCAGGCCTGTGGAAAGGCACATGTGACAGGGAACTGAATCTTCTGGCCAGCAACCAGTCTAACCTTGAGATGACTGCAGCTCCTGCCCAGTTTTGAAAGCAACCATGAACCAGAACGACCCACCTAAGCTGCTAGACTTCTGACTGTCCAAAACTGTGTGAGGTTTTTAAGTTTGTTGTTTTAAGCTATTAAATTTTGTGGAAATATGTTATATAGACATAGAAAGCTAGCACAAGACACCTTGTCACAACAAAATGATTGTTGATGTTAAAGTTCGTTGCCTTCAACTCAGCCCTAGATGAACAAAGACAATAGACATGTACACTTGTTTGTAACCAATTTAAAGTTTTGTGTCTATCCAAAGCATGGCTATCTGAATCTTTAAAACTAACTTTTTTATTAACTGAGACTTGGGGGGAAAAGAGATTCTTCTAACTCGAATATCACAGCCAAAACATGGGCCTGGGAGCTCATAGTTGCATTGGTTCAGCTAAGGTTTTAATTTTCTCCTTATATCTTATTATATGGTGGGCATGGTGCTAGGCACTCAGGATCAGGGTGTGAAGAAAACAGTTTCCCTCAGCCATTCTATGTGGGCCATGATGTCTGATTTTCACCTACGTACTCTCTAAATTCCTAGAAATTCTAAAATTATTTGACATATAATCCGTATCACATGCCCCCCTCCATTTTCCCTAACCCCACCTTACAAGAAAATAGTCTGCAAAGGAGGAGGGAGGCCATATTTGTGTTAGCTACAGGAAATGAAAGTCAGATAATAATGGAAAAATGCAAAATTAGACCCATGTAAAATGCCCTTTTTTCCGAATAGAGATAAAATAAATTTGACTTGCTTATTTTGTTATAAAAGCAACGTGTATTCATCCTAAAAACATAAATTCAAAATAAAATGTCATATGTAATCACACCAAAAATGGTAATAATTACAAGCTTTTTTCTTTTTTCTTTTTTTTTTTTTGAGACAGAGTTTCGCTCTTGTTACCCAGGCTGGAGTGCAATGGCGCGATCTCGGCTCACCGCAACCTCCGCCTCCTGGGTTCAAGCAATTCTCCTGCCTCAGCCTCCCGAGTAGCTGGGACTACAGGCACGTGCCACCATGCCCAGCTAATTTTTTGTATTTTTAGTAGAGACGGGGTTTCACCAT
>PVKV010022797.1:0-34603 GCA_004027835.1 Alouatta palliata | reverse complement strand
TAATGGCTGGTTTCCAAGAGTTGTTTTCCTCAACATGCTATCAGCAGAAAGGAGGATGTGTCTTAGGCATAGTGGAATCTCTTTTTGTGCTGTTTTATTTATGTATTTAATTTTTTATGAGATGGAGTGTCACTCTGTTGCCTGGCTGGAGTGCAGTGGCATCATCATGGCATTCTCTGCCTCCTAGGTTCAAGTAATTCTCTGGCTTCAGCCTCCTGAGTAGCTGTGACTACAGGGACGTCCCACCACACCCGGCTAATTTCTCGTAATTCTAGTAGAGACAGGGTTTCACCATGTTAGCCAAGATGGTCTCCACCTCCTGACTTCATGATCCACCCACCTTGGCCTCCCAAAGAGCTGACATTACAGGCTTGAGCCACCGCGCCTTGCCTATTTTTAATTATATATTCAAATGATGTCTATAACCTGTCTCATATTTAAATTACATGGTCAATTTTTGTTTTATTAAGTGCTTTTTTTATAAAAGCATATTTAAAGATTGCACAGCATTATTTTTATATAGTTTTGACAATTTCAAATAGTTATTTTTTCAAATTAAATATGTTAATTAATACATTTACTTGTTTTAAATATATATTTTATAAGAAAAAATAAAATTAAAATATTTTCTTTTAAATTAAAACAAAACAATGAAAGATTCTAAATTACTAATAAATTCAGATTTTATTTTTTTAGGTATACACAGTGAAGGTATATACAGACACAGACATATACATGCATATGTATTGATGTAAAAATTTGTACTTTTCTACAGAATGCCAGTTAATATATAGAGTCAATAAATAGGGAGAAGCTCTTTAATTGTATAAGTTTATGCTATATTTTTTACCATAAGCCATTTCTTTATAATTTTATAAAGTTTTTCAGAAAAAATTATTATTTATATTTTTTGAAAGAAAGAATATTCATGAAATTAACTAAAATGTTTGAACTACACACTTCATAAGTCCCCTACCTTAGCTGTACTCGAGAGTCAAACCACTCATTTTATTTTACTTGTCAGTTCTGTTGAATCTCTGAATTACTTTACAATTATTTTGAATTTTAGTACTATGGACTTTAGCCTAATTAACAGATTTTTTCATTGTATTGTTATGTTTACAAACACCAGACTAAACTCTAGTTTTAACCTATTGCAAAGATATGTTTAAATGAGTAAAACATTATTGTTTTCTCTTAGTTTTGATACTAAGATGCAGATTGTTTCTTCTTACTTAAATATATATTTTCATTTATGATTTCTTACATAGTAACTATTTAACATAACCAGTGTAAACTAGCACTCATTTTAATTCTTCTTTGGCAAAACGTATTCCATAATAATTGCAAGGATTCCACATACCTAAAGCACCAAAATAGACTAATCCCCAAACATCTGGAAGCCACAGCCTAGAACTTCAACTACCTACATGCAGCTATTGCCAGAAAATGAGATTTCCTTTTCTCTCATCCTCTAGATTTTTAATTGTCACCTCCTATTCTATAAACATATTGTGAAGGGATTTAGGAAAATTCATTTTCAAACTTCTTTTCATACGACACAGGAGAAAAGGTAAAATGTTACAGAAATGATACTGAGTCTCCAGTGTTTTATCTGGTTGTTCCATTTTTAACCTATACAAACTTCCATCTGCATTAGGGCTATTAAACACCAACTACGCTATCAGTCTTCTGCTTAATACTATGAACCACTATATTATAAATGAAAACTTGCTTATTATGTTTATAAAATTATAAGCCAGTAGTCCCATTAACCTATGCTTATCTAGATGTCATTTTACCTTACTAAACTTAGTACCAATGTCCTTTGAAATCTTGTGTAAAGAATCAAATGCAAAGTTAAGTGTCACAGATAAAATGATGTAAAATGATAGCATAAAGAAAGGAGAAGAATCCCTTAACATATACAAACTATACTTGTTTTGTTTTTGTTCCTTTATTAAGCTGCTGAGTGGGAACTCTATGAGATAATAAGAAACAACTGGAAAGAGAAAGAATCGAAGCAGTAGGTTTATAGATACCATAACCACTTACTTAAGCAACTACTGGTTCCTTCAGGAACATCAGTAATACAATCATCTTCTAAAAGCAGGATTCTGCTACAGGCCATACACTTGGTGTAATCTAGGGATTATATTCATAGCGGATAAGTAGCTCAGGTTCATGGGTTTTTGGTGTCCCACAATAAAGTACTCTGTCTTCATAAGGGCCCAGTCATAAGCTGATATCTGTTTTTAAAAGGTGGAATAGTTTTCTAAAGAAAAGTACATGAGTCTTCTCCAGAGCTTTTCTCATAGCTTTGTGTCTGTACCATATTTCCATCAGTAATTGACAGTTTCCATAAAGTTTTCTTATTGGCCAAAGAAACTTAAAATTGTAGAAGATACACTAGGTCGTTTGGCCAAATAAGCAGAAGAGCTGACACTTTGTCTTACACTTGATAGGAAGCCTTCTCTTTCTCTGCCCCCCATTCAGAGCTGAAAGCTTAACAAGTCACTTGGTAAATAGATTATTCTGGAAGAATGACATTCCAGGGAGAGGACACAGCACATGCAGAAGCGGTTGTGTCACGTCTATGATCTAAAGAGGCCAATAAAGAATTGTGCCTCTTTCTTTCTAGTAGGGAGTACAAGGTACAGCAACTGGCCCTTTACTTAGGAGTGAAACACTTCAAAAAGCTCAAATTCATCCTCTGTCAGTCTGAATCTCTGTCTATGATGACAGAACTTTTCATAGACCTGTATTTATTGTGGGCATATGATAATTATTTTATGCTAATTAATTCAGGGTTTGTTTGCTGATATGGTAAAACCCAGCTTATTCTGAGTGATACAAATGCAAGAATAATGTCAATAATTAAAACTAATTCAGAATTTTCTATCCTTTATATTTACCTAAGCCAAATTATTCATTAATATGCTACATTTCTTTGAGGGCTTAGGTTCTTTTCCAGATACTGTGATTGGGACAATTAGAGAAAGAGCGAGAGGGAGAAAGAGAGAAAGATGCTTAAAAACTTGTTTTCAGCCAGGCGCGGTGGCTCACGCCTGTAATCCCAGCCCTTTGGGAGGCCGAGGCGGGCAGATCACGAGGTCAAGAGATCGAGACCATCCTGGTCAACATGGTGAAACCCCGTCTCAACTAAAAATACAAAAAAATTACCTGGGCGTGGTGACACATGCCTGTACTCCCAGCTACTCGGGAGGCTGAGGCAGGAGAATTGCTTGAACCCTGGCAGCGAAGGTTGCAGTGAGCCGAGGTCACGCCACTGCACTCTAGCCTGGCACCTGGTGATGAGTGAGACTCTGTCTCAAAAAAAAAAAAAAAAAAAAAAAAAACTTGTTTTCCAGAAATAGAAAGCAAATAGAAAAATAAATAAAACATAAATTATGCATTAATGGTAATGAATCTGAGGAGAAAAAATAAAGAAGAAAAATAAAGAGTGTTGGAATAGAAGTTTACAATTCTTGACAAGATGCCCTTACTTGGAAACATTTAAGAAAATATTTGAAAGAGTTATTCAAGAGGAAATGCAGTTATTTACAACTCCAGTTAAGGGTACAGAAAATCTAAAATCTCTGAAAAAGAACAGTGCCTGATCTTTTTCAAAGAAGAGTAGAAAGTATGGCCTGTTGTAAATTCGCTTAAGTTCCTTATAGATTCTGGATATTAGAGCTTTGTCAGATGGATAAATTGCAAAACTGTTCTTTTCTATATGCTGTCTGTTCACTTTGGTGATAGTTTCTTCTGCTGTTCAGAGCTTTTTAGTTTAATTCGATCCCATTTGTCAATTTCTACTTTTGTTTGCAATTGTTTTTGGTGATTTCATCATAAAATCTTTGTGCATGCCTGTGTCCTGAATGCTATTGCCTAGATTTTTTTCTAGAGTTTATGTAGTTTTGGATTTTACATTTAGTGTTTAATCTATATTGAGTTTATTTTTGTATAAAGTGTAAGGAAGGGATCCAGTTTTAATTTTCTGCATGTGGCTAGCCAGTTCTCCCAGCACCATTTATTAAATATGGAAAACTTTCTCCATTACTTGTTTTTGTCATATTTGTCGAAGATCCAATAGTTGTAGATGTGTGGTTTTATTTCTGAGTTGTCTATTCTGTTCCATTGGTCTGTGTGCCTGTTTTCGTACCAGTACCATGTTGTTTTGGTTACTGTAGCATTGTAGTATAATTTGAAGTCAGACAACATGATGTCTCCAGCTTTGTTCTTTTTGCTTAAGATTGTCTTGGCTATACAAGCTCGTTTGTGGTTCCATATGAATTTTAAAATAGTTTTTTTTTTCTAATTCTGTGAAGAATGTAAATGGAAGTTCAATGGAAATAGCATTGAATCTATAAATTGCTTTGGGCAGTATGGCCATTTTCACAATGTTGATTCATCCCATCCATAGCATGACATGTTTCTCCATCTGCTTGTGTCCTCTGATTTCTTTGAGCAGTGGTTTGTAGTTCTTGTGTCCTCTGATTTCTTTGAGCAGTGATTTGAAGAGATCTTCACTTCTTTTGTTGTTATATCACTAGGTGTTTTATTCTCTTTGTGGCAACTCTGAATGGGAATTCATTCATGATTTGGATCTCTGTTTTTGGTATATAGAATGCATGTGATTGCTACATATTGATTTTTGTATCCTCAAACTTTGCTTCAGTTGCTTATCAGCTTAAGAAGCTTTGAGGCTCAATTGAGTGGGTTTTCTAGATATAGGATCATGTCATCTATAAACAAAGACAATTTGACTTCCTCTCTTCCTATCTGAATACCATTTATTTCTTTCTCTTGCCTGATTGTCCTGGCTGGAACTTCCAACACCATGTTGAATAAGAGTGGTGAGAGGCTAGGCACGGTGGCTCACACCTGTAATTCCAACACTTTGGGAGGCCAAGGCAGGCAGATCACCTGAGGTCAGGAGTTTGAGACCAGCCTGACCTACTTTTACTAAAAATAGAAAAATTAGCTGAGCATGTTGGCACATGCCTGTAATCCCATCTACTCAGGAGGCCGAGGCAGGAGAATTGTTTGAACCCTGGAGGAGGAGGTTATGGTGAGCCAAGATTGCACCATTGCACTCCAGCCTGGGCAACAGGAGTGAAACTCCATCTCAAAAAACAAAAAACAAACAAACATAAAAAAGAAGTAGGAGAGAGGACATTCTTGTTCTATGCCAGTTTTCAAGAGGAAAAACTGGGCAAAGGATATGAGCAGATACTTCTCAGTAAAAGACATACATGTGGCCAAACATAAAAAAAAAAAAAGCGCCAGGCGCGGTGGCTCACGCCTGTAATCCCAGCACTTTGGGAGGCCGAGGCGGGCGGATCACAAGGTTGAGAGATCAAGACCATCCTGGCCAACATGGTGAAACCTCGTCTCTACTAAAAATACAAAAATTAGCTGGGCGTGGTGGCGCGCGCCTGTAATCTCAGCTACTCAGGAGGCTGAGGCAGGAGAATTGCTTGAACCCAGGAGGCGGAGGTTGCAGTGAGCTGAGATTGCGCCACTGTACTCCAGTCTGGCGCCTGGCGACAGAGTGAGACTCTGTCTCAAAAAAAAAAAAAAAAAGCTCAACATCGCTGATTATTTGAGAAATGCAAATCAAAATCACAATTAGCCACGATCTCATGCAAGTCAGAGTGGCAATTATTAAAAGTCAAGAAACAATAGATGCTGGCAAGATTGTGGAGAAATCTTTTACCTTGTTGGTGGTAATATAAATTAGTTCAATCATTGTGGAATACGGTGTGGCAATTCCTCAAGTATCTAGAACCACAAATATCATTTGACTGAGCAATTCCAATATTGGGAATATACCCAAAAAAATATAAATTATTCTATTATAAAGAAACATGCACGGGTATGTTCATTGCAGGACTATTCACAACAGCAAAGACATGTAATCAACCCAAGTGTCTGTCAATGATGGACTGGATAAAGAGAATGTGATATGCATACATCAGGAAATATTATGGAGCCATTAAAAATAATAAGATCACGTCCTTCCAGGGACATGGAAGGAGCTGGAAGCCATTATCCTCAGCAAACTAGCACAGGAACAGAAAACCAAACAGCACATGTTCTCATTTTCAAGTGGGAGCTTAACAATGAGAACACATGGACACAGGGAGGGAAACAGCACTCACTGGGGTCTGTTGAGAAATGGAGGGAGGCGGGTCAGGGAGAGCATTGGGAAAAAGAGCTAATGCATGCTGGGCTTAACGCCTAGGTGATGGGTTGATAGGTGCAGCAAACCACCATGACACATGTTTACCTATGTAACAAAACTGCATGTCCTGCACATGTACCCCAGAACCTTAAAAAAATAAAATAAAATAATTGTTAAAGAAAAGGAAGTATAGCCTCAACTTAGGATAATTTTTCTCTATTTTGAATATTTTATTTCAAACTTCTCTACATTGATGAACTAAGATTAGAAAAACTCCTTTGGAAATCTTATCACTTGTTCATTGTTTCAGTAAATATTTATTTTCTCTTCTATATCAAGTATTGCTTAGTATCTTCACCGCCCAGAAAAAAACTATAGTTAAATCTGCTTACTGTAATGCACAAAGTCATGATGAAAGCATATTTAAAAGGGGAAATGGAAAACCCGTTTTATGGTAATGGAATATATTTAGCTATTGGTCAAAGGGTAAAAGGGGATGAACCTGAAAAGATATTTTTTAGGGCCTTTGTATGTCAACTCATTTTTACTTCTTGTTGGCTTCATACAGAAATATCCTCTGCTATACATTTTAAGATTGGAAGCAATTTCAAATTTACCTCATCTCCCTACTTTTCATCTGTTAGTACTAAATCTGTGAGTACATTGCAGATTATAAAGGAACTGAAGTATTCAACAAATTGTACCACATTTTGATTTTCTAATATAGTGCTCAAATTTTATCATTGTAATACAAAAATATACTTTGTGGTAGTAATTTTTAAATAACTTTTTATGAAATCATGAATTCATTGCCCCATAAGTAAAGCCCTTTCCTTTTCCTTTTTCTTTTCCATCTCCCTTTCTTTTTTCCTTTTTCTATTTTTCCTTTCTTCTTTTTACTTTGTTATTTTTGAAGATAAGGCATGTTCCTGAGACCTATTGCTAAACAACTGGATTTACTTGTTAGCATATTTAAAAAAATATATGTAAAGTAAACACTAAAGATAGGCTATTTTGTCTTTTAAATTGTGTAACTCGAATAAATAAAATATCTGTACCTACTGAGAAAATAACCTTTAGGATTAATTTTGACATTGACAGATAAACATCTAAAGAAGTTCAATTTTTCAATAGTTCCTCTTTTACACTTTAAAGCCCAGGAATATAGAAGGTAGATTTTACTTATGGACGGATAACTTTTACTGAGCAAAAGAATTTGAAATATGATGAAAATTACAAAAGAAATGAATGTTCACTGTGACATAAACTGAACAAATAAAGAAATGGTTTGTACTAGCACTGCAAACAGAATGACTTTTATTTCATGTTTATACAGTTCCTTTGAAGCTAGCCTGATATGATTGATCCTGGATCCTTGCTAAAAGCACCTACACATTTCAGTTTTCTAGTCATGTGGAGATTCAACTCTATTGTGCTTTCTTGAATAAATTTAGTGGATTCACTATTTTCATGGGCCATTACATTCTGAAGACAGAATTTTTTTCAATAATAAAAGAAATCTTTAAAAGTAGGGTTATATGAGATATTTCTGAATGTCATTCCAATTAATATATCATGATTTATTCTTTTGAGTACATTGTAGCAATGAAAATCTATTATTTCTCAACATTGGCAAGAAAAAAAAATGAAAATTGTTACAAAGTAAACACCCTAAATCCTAATTCAAGAAACATTCATTTAAAATATAGCTGTTATATAAAAAACTATGGATCACTGAAAAGCTTTGTTATAATTATGAGCAACATTTTTATTTCAGTTCCCATTATAGTATTATCATGCATAATAAGTATTCAGTGTAGTAATTTTGGCAAGTTTATTATTGGGTGTTTACAAGTTGAAATTACTACTGCTATGTATGTGTATACTTTTTCATATGTATGCACAGATGTATCCATACATATACATATATACATACATACATATTAAATATAATTTTCAGAACATTTGTCCATTATACATTCTGGAAAGTGGGTATTAAAACCATCTATTGTAGGCTAAATCTCATTTATCACAAAATAATATCAGTTTGTTACTGGAGTTGTTCTTTCTAATTTATAGCTGTCTATATATGTCTTCATGCATTTTTTTAAAAGCATACATAGCCAGATATAGTAGGGTAAAAAAAAGCAAGTTAAATTACTTTAAGAAGATATATATGTAATCTGAGTAAAGACATAAAAACTTTGCATGATAGTTATTTACTCAGCAGAAGTCTTAGAGAAAATGGGAACCTGCAGAGATAAGCAGAGAACCAGAGATCATTGCTTTGGGGTCATTTACAGAACCTGGTTTGGGCTTTGGTTTCCTTTTTAGGCTGCTGGGAATAAAAGGCAAAGCCCAAAACCAAAAGAAGTGTTACATAGGATACAAACCCTTTATAGCAGGGGTCCCACAGGTTTATTCCTTCTGGAAGCAAACAAACTCGACCTCACAACCTTGGCTGATTGCAGTGAAAGTGCTATCACACAGTCAAGGAATTAAAATAATTATCCATGCGAAGTTATCATCATAAACATGCCCTCGTGTGGATTTGCAGCACGAATTCGTATTATCTGCACTATACAAAAAACCAAAACAAATAAAATAAAAAACATCAAGCCATGAATTTAGTGAAGTGGTCATGGACTAACAGTTGCCCAGTTGACTGAAAATTGTAAACTCCTATGCATTCTGGAGGAATAATTTATTATCCAAGTCTTGAAATCATTTTCAGATATTTTTCCAATGAAAATCAGAAACACATCAAGAAAGTCTTTGTAAATGTGTGAATATTTCAGTTGTCTATGTGTGTGGATGGGGATAGAGAGATAGAAAATGATACCTTTCTGTTGCCCCAGTGTGGATCATGTAAGGCAGTGAAGAAGCGTAGATAATACTTAAAATGGAAAATCAGAAATAATAAAATGGCATGCATAAATAAACAAATGAATGAGCTGAATTCAAGGTGGTACAATTTAGAAAAAAGACTTTATATTTTATTTCTCTTTCTCTTTCTGAATACTCTATGGATTATTTCTTCTTCATCATTTTAGAAAGAACTCTTCCTCAAGCCTGTAATCCCAGCACTCTGGGAGGCTGAGGCGGGCGGATCACGAGGTCAAGAGATTGAGACCATCCTGGCCAACATGGTGAAACCCTGTCTCTACTAAAAATACAAAAAAATTAGCTGGGCATGGTGGCGCGCGCCTGTAATCCCAGCTACTCAGGAGACTGAGACAGGAGAATTGCTTGAACCCGTGAGGTGGAGGTTGCAGTGAGCCGAGGTCGCGCCACTGCACTCCAGCCTGGCGCCTGGTGGCAAAGTGAGACTCTTGTCTCAAAAAAAAATTGGCCTTTAAATTTAAAGGCCTTCAACTGGCCTTTAAATTTTGGTGTACAATAGCATCACTTTCAGCCACAAGAAGAATCTCTGCTGAGTTAACAAAATGTCCAAGCCAGTATCTTTAAAGGGAACTCCCGTTCACGTTGTCTTCTCTCTCTTCTAAGCTATCTCAAACTTATGAATCTTTATAATAGGAGTGAACTTGGGTTTTAAGTTCATGACTGTGTCTCCTCAATTTCCTTGAATTCTGTCTGCTTCTCTGAAACTCCACCCTAATGCCTAACCCAGACCGTTTTCTTTGGCCTGAAAATATAAACCATTTTTATACTTTTGTTTATTTACTCGTTTATTTATTTTGAGATAGAGTCTTGCTCTGTTGCCCAGGCTGGAGTGCAGCGGTGTGATCCCGGCTCACTGCAACCTCAGCCTCCTGGGTTCAAGCAATTCTCCTGTCTCAGCCTCCCCAGTAGCCAAGATTACAGGTGTCTGTCACCATGCCAGGCTAATTTTTGTATTTTAGTGGAGACAGGGTTTTACCATATTGGTCAGGATGGTCTCAAACTCTTGATCTAGGGTGATCCACCCGCCTTGGCCTCCGAAAGTGCTGGAATTATAGCCGTGAGCCACCGCACCCAGCTTGAACCATTTTTTATTGTTTAGCTCCCTTGCAACCCATTCCCTATAATACAGCCAGTGAAAATTATTATCTAAAGACAAAAAATTATTATCTGAAGGCAGATAATAATTGTTATGTTTCCTCTGGGAAAAAAGAGACCATCTTATGAGTAAATCCAGAACACATTTTACTGAAACAAAAAATTGGGTTTATTTAGTTCGTTATAAAATGAAACACACCCCAGGGAACAGTCAGGAGCACTTTAAGAAGGGGAATTAGGGAGGGACTTCATAATATTAAACAAATATTTCAAAAGATGGGCCATTTTCTGAATTTGAAGTGATATTAATTTTGTAATTGGATATCTCAGTATTTTTTATCTGGAGGCTGGAATATTAAAGACTGGTGAAGTTTGTCACCAGTAAAGAAGTAGTGATAATTCAGAAACAGGAGTGCTATGCACAGGAAGGGGAGATAGTTTTTTGATTGCTGTGTTTCATGTTTGGTTGCCAATAGGGCCAATTTGTGTTTCCTTGAAAAGAAAAATAGAAATAATTGGGAGTATTAATTATCTAATTGGTCTTTGAGATCATAAACTTGTAGGGTCATAATTCTGTCTGCTTTAATGGTAGAGGCAAGAGTTTGCAAAATATTTGATTAACCTGAAATAGGTGTTTAGTCACATGAGGATACTGAAGAGAATTGAATAAAGGAACTTAAAATGCTGAAAATCTTTAGGTAGAGTGATATACTGTAAAATATTCAATGAAAAAAAAGAGGAAAATGAAGACAGGAGGAATCCTACAAGGAGAAAGACAAGAGAGATTTGAATTTTGGGAGAAGTGATTGATAATCACTATCAGTAGCAAGAATGTTGTCATGTAGAAAAGGAATCACAGCATTAATATTTTAGTTATGCGGAAACTTCTGGGTGCTAAGGCCATGATGTAGCCATGTGAAGGGAGAGCTGAAGTAAGGAGAAGGTGAATAGTACTAGAAATAAGGTCCGGTTGTGTTTAAGTTACCCAGCTTGATGTCAGTATGGAAAAGGCAGATGTAAGGCCAGTGCTCAGTAATTCAATGAATGAGAAAGAGTTAAGAAGATGTGAGTAAAAATACCAAGATCATGAAAAAACAAAAATTGAAAACATATATCCTCTTAAAGAGGTCTTAAAAAATGACAAATTATGACAACCTGAATTGAATACTAGATTAGAAAAAAAAAAAAAGATACAGAGCACTAGGGGTACATACTGGTAAAATTAAAAAAAAAAAACTATACATTATATAAATAGTACTTTATCAATCTGATTTTGTGATATCTGTCATTAAGCTATGGTTATTTGAAAGAATGTCCTTTTAAGAAACACAAACAATTACATAAAAAATCATTCACAGGTAAAGGAGCAACTCATTTAGAATTTACCTTCAAATGTTTAAAGTGTGTGTGTGTGTGTGTGTGTATGTGTTTGGCAAAATACATAGAAATTGAACAGAAGTTTGGTAAAATACATAGGATATAAACAAAACTTGTATACATGTTCCTTTAATGTTTTTAATTTTTTTGTATAAATTGAATATTTCAAAATTCACAGTTAAAATTTGAAAAGAATATGATATATAACACAATGCTAAGAGCCTTTAATTCACAGATGATTTCACATCAAAGTGAAGAAGTTATAACTTGGAAATAGAATCATAGCAGCAGGAATCATGGTGGTTGCCTATATAATCTCCTGTGTCTCAATTTTGTGAGATGTGGAAAATGGGCACCTTCTACATGAGAGAGCTTAAGACGAAGTGCTGTATTCAGGAAATGGTAAGCTAAAATGCTTTATCAGTAGCAGTAGTATTAATATTACCATTTTGCTTCATAATTAAAGACTGTTTCCTCAAGCAAAAACATGAAGGTACGCTTGCATGTGAATAATTTCATTTTTCCAGTTAGTATTGAATTTAAAGATACATTATGTTGTTATTGTTCCTTTGTGAAACAAAGTGGCTTCTACTGAGACTGGGCATAGGTCTTTGGCTTCATTAGTGAAATATACTCACCAACTGAGCCAAATGCCCAGATCCTATACACCTACACTACACACACTGAGTGATTAAAAATGTGGAACTGGAGAGAGAAATTGATAAATAGTACTTAGGTCCCAGTTTGGAAACATAACAAAATGAAAAGTAAAGGAATTAACATACTCAAATTTCAACTGAAATAGCTAGTATTTTTCTGTTTTTCACCAGGTATTATTAATTCAATTTTATAATGACTGTGACACACTTCATGAAAATAAAACGTATTTTAAACACTGATTTTTAAAAATTTCTTTCATGCTGATCTACATTTTGAGATAACATCTAAATCTAATCTTACTATTTAAAAAGCAATTAAATTTTTTTAAGTAGTGCAACGTCATTATTTCTTTGAACACAGGGACCAGAGTAATTGATAAAAGTATTTAATTTTTAATACTGATTTTACATGTATTTATATGGGGTTAAATAGAAATCTTAACTGTAGATGATGATGTTTTAACATTTGATAAATTATTTCATAACATAAATTATATAATTAATTTTTAAGTAATCACTTGAAAAATTTTGTGTCTAGTAGTAACATGTTCAAATTATTTTCACAGTATTCTGTGCTTTGCCCTGTGAATTCTCCTGAAAACTAAATAATTATATTCCAGTAGGTGTTAACATACTATCAACTGATGGGTTTGACAAAGTTATTTGATGACTGTTAATATTGTCTTTTTTTTTTTTTTGAAAAGTCATTTTGCTTTTAATATACCAGCTGTTTTCAGGGGAATAGGGTAGGATGGGGATACAGTCATAGAATTCAGTCTTAGAAGACATGTATAAAATAGTGGACAATGGCCTTCTGTTCTCAGGCCTCCCTGTCACCAGCTCAGTCATGTGTGTCTTGCAAAGCCCTATCTAGCAGGAAGCCTGCTTTTCCTTTGAACTATAGTGCTGAATTGCTGTTGTAAAGTTACAATGTTTCCTACGGAAGGAAGACTGTACTTAAAGTTACAAGATATGGATTCTGTTCTTAGTTCTTAATGGCCTGTCAGCCAGGGACCTCTAGGCCAGTAGTCTCATCCTTGAACTCATCTTTTTTTTTTTTTTTTTTTTTTTGAGATGGAGTCTTGCTGTGTTTCCCAGGCTGGAGTGCAGTGACGTGATCTTGGCTTACTGCAACCTCTGCCTCCTAGGTTCAAGCGATTCTCCTGCCTCAGCCTCCTGAGTAGCTGGGATTACAGGCGTCCACCACCACGCCTGGCTAATTTTTGTATTTTTAGTAGAGATGGGGTTTCTCCATGTTGGCCAGGCTGGTCTTCAACTACTGACCTCAAGTGATCTATCCGCCTCAGCCTCCCAAAGTGCTGGGATTATAGACATGAGCCACTGTGCCTGGCCTTCATCCTTGAACTTCAAATTCCCACCCACCTCACTCCCACAGGTATATACCAGTTGTTCCTTTTTCTCTGTTCTTATGCAGGAAATGGCCTGAGGTCCAAAAGTCCCCTGGGTTCCCTTTCTCCCTCACTCTCAACATTCAATTAGGCTTCACGTCTACAGCCAATAATTGTAATTTCTTTTCTTTACTCCATTATTTCTTAGGCCACGACAGGAGCTTCTATGTATTCTTCTTTTTTCTAAAAACACTAATCCAGAACTCTAGTGTTTTTCAATCTTCTTTACTTAAAACCCTTTCCTGGTCCCCATAACCTACTGAAGAAATCCTAAGCTCCCTGGCTTGGCCTCTATCTACATTTCTCTGATTCCTTCCAGCTCTTTCTCTGTCTCCTAGCCATGCTGAACTACTTGCAATTCCCAAACAGGGTATTGGTACAAGTACTCACTGTACTAGATATTCCTGCAAGACAGGAATGCATATCCCTCCACACTAGCTTAACAAGACAAAAGTGTATTTCCCTCTCATGTAAATGAAGTCCAAAGGTAGACATTCCAAAGTTGGTATGGTGTTCCAGTGTCAGAATCCAACTTCTTTCTACTTTGTGGATTTGCTGTTCTCAGCATCTGACTTGCACTTCATGGTCCAAACTGACTGCTGAAGCTCCAGCCATCACATCGACATTCCAGCCAGCGGGAAGGAACATGGAAGGGCATAACCCTGGCTCTAAGGATAGTTCCTGGAAGTCATGCTTGCTTACATACCATTGGCCAGAATTAGTCACCCAGCCATATTTATCTGTAAGAGAGGCTATGAAATTTTTTATTTCAGGGAGTCTAGGTTGCCATGTGCAAAAGTCAAAACCAGAGTTGCTGGTGATCAAAGAAGAAAGAGAGAATGGATACTGGGTGACATCTAGCAGTCTCTCCCACACACTCACACATCCAGGAGTCTGCACTTGGCCGCTTTGTCCTGGACATCCCCTCCCTCACACTTACAGTCTCCTTACTTGGCATGTTCTTTTTTGCCCTTACCATGCTCTCCTTTTATGGCCATTTCCTCTTACTACCTCTGTTGTTGCACCATCACAGCGTGTTTATCGTTGTTCAGTTATCCACCTTTCCCACCACCTTGTGACCTCCTGGAAGGCAGGGACTGTGTCTTACCTTTGGTTTCTGAGCACCCAGTACAGCTGCACAATCTCCAGCCAAGGTGGACCCACTACCGATAATTCTTGTCTTACAGATATATTGAGGACATGAGAGTATATTCTTCAGGTTCCTAGGAACTTCCTTACATCTGTAGGAAGGTATGGGGGTGGGGATAGCTCAGTGATTGTAGAGGCTTGTGGCAGATTGCTATTCTTTGGGTTGCCCACAGGCCATCTCCCTTGCCATTTTTTTTCCAGATACTGCAGTGACATTGATTAGGTCTAAGCCTTGGTGATGAGGACCGAGGTGGATGGAGAGGGATTATTGTCATGATTCTTGCTTTCATTTCAGTCCATTCTTGATTTGATTTCTGCCATTTATTCCTCTCAGTTTTTACCTGGGCAACATCATCTCCCACCTGCTTTTTAAGGTGAATGTTGACAGCTGATCTCATATATTAGTTCCGGCTTTCTTAAGAGGGACATGGCTCCCTTCATTCTTAAGCCTTTGGGGCTACTTTTTCTTTCTCATTTGCTCATGATCTCCATTTGATCCGCAAGACAGCTCCGGCGGCCTGGCCACTGCTTCCTTCTCACTCTAGGACGCGAATCCCGGTCTGCAAGGGCCTGGGGCGCGGGCGGAAAACGGGGGCCCAGCCCCCTCAGGTCTGCGCGCCAACGACCGGAAGCCGCTCCGTCCTCCTGACGCCTCCGGCCTAGCTGCAGCCACCTCGTCACAGAGGCCTTGGCGTCTCCGTTTCCGAGTCACGTCGGCCCCAGCTGGCGTTCTAAGGCGGTTGCCGCGCGAGGGAGGGGCAGCGGTTCACACTGCGCGCGCAGCTGCTGGGACAGCGGTTTCCCCAGTATTGTCTTAGGTGTGACGGAGTTGTAAGGAAACTCAAGTGTTAGTGCAGATTCCTGCACTAGCTGAAATTTTTAAACAATAAAGGGAGGATGAGGTTATGGGAACAAGAAAAAAATAAAACTTTGAGGATTAGTTATCTGAAGTAAAGGAACACAGCCCACTGGTGTGACCTTAATAGGAGGGAGCCCAAGGACAATTTTCCTGATCTATCCCTCCTTCACCCTTTAGATTTCCTACTGGGACTAATCATTGGTGGGACTTAACTAGAAGCCAGAGGGCCTTGGAGTCCTGTTGATACATCCACATATGTCAGTGTCCTGAGTCTAAAACAGGGTTGGCAGAGTTCAAACGTGGATGTGGAGGCCAAGCAAGAGAGAGCTATATTTAGAAGTTTTGATGAGTTGTAATGTACATTGACTAATAACTCAATAAAAAAAATGTTTTTGGAGCTGAGTTTAAAATTAATCGAAGAAAAACTATGCAAATAAGCAATGGGTCATAAGAACAGTTCACCTACCTGTTTTTATATAGACCTTAATGATAACTAAAGAACAAACTAATTCAGAAAGAGAAAATGTACAGTAGACAAATTCAAGTTTTATCATATGTGGGCTAGGGTATGAGGGGGTCTGAGTGAATCTTTTACGTTATCTTTCTTATATTTTCCTAGGCACATGTGCTATGTATTCACGTACATACAGTGTGTGTGCAAGTACACACAGAGTTTATAATACACGCAGCATTTATAATACACAATGGCACACGGTGCCCTGGAACAGGACTTCTGAACAGTGCCTTACAGACCACCACAGTAATAAATCCTGTTCAATAAGGCCATTATTGGAAGAGTTGCAGTTAGTGCTAGTTGTATTTTTTATCTTGTGGCCATAGATGTAAATGTTAGCAGTTTGATTTAAGACAGAGTCAGTCACCCTTTCCTGTAACTAAATTCTAGAATTCACACACATGTATGTTAAAGCTCAAGAAAATACTCTTACTACGTATGTTGCCATGCTTGGTACTATATTAGTTACAGATACTTTAGTTTAGATTACCAAGAGAGGAAAAGATTGTAAGGCACTAGATTTTTAATATTACTTTTATGAGGCTCAACTTATTGAAATCATAGACTTTTTCAAACGATGATTAATCTTCAAATTACATAATGGTTAATACTGAAACTTTGCTCTGATTATATAAAGAAATTCTGACTGTAACAGTAATAGTAACTACGACAAATTTAGGAAATATAAATACCAAAATGTCACTAAAATACTGATAAAAGTTGGCAATCACATTACTGTTTGGAAGGAAAAAGACGAGATTAATAAATTTCAGATGTTTTAAAATTTTTTAGATGGCAGAGTTTAGTTATGTTATACCTTTAATATTGCAGCTTTTCCTCAGTAGATGTTACTAGATGTGTTTTAGTTGACAAAGAATCCATTGCTTACAACAATAACTGCTAAGGCACAGTAAGTTATAATTCCAAGTTTCAAAAATAAATTACCGTATCACATCTTAAATATAGTTGTTCATTTTACTTATGTTGACTTAATATTGTGACTGATTTTCCAACCTCCACAAATTATATCTCTCAAAGCTTCCCATATAACCTATTTTCAACAGATTCCTACTAAATTTTGTACTCTTAATTTATAAATGAATCACCTAAAACTAGTCCATTATAATTTTATACTAAAAAGCATCAGTAAAAATGCTCAACTCAATTTTCTAATTATATTTTTAAACATTGAATGCATATTTCAAATAATTATTTAAAAATAATTGTAGTAATTTTATTAACCCCATTCTTTGATTGTTCTTTGTCTTGCATCAATAATTAGAAGGAAAAAATCAAATTATGTTTGCCATGCTTTCTTAAAAAATGTGTTAAGCGTCAGATTAAAAAATAATTGCAAAAGCAATTATTGAAGTAAAAATCATCCCACAGCTTACAAATATAAAATAATTCAGGCCAAGACATAGTTAAGAGCACTTGCAAGTAATATAAGAAAGTTGGTTAAATACTGATAGTTTATATTCTACAATTTATAATTTTCATAAAACTGATGTAAGGAGAATAGATTATTATTTTTAGATTATGAATTGAAAATACTCTAAGACATAATGGAGAATACTGATAAGGGGAGCTAAGCATATTTTGAATATTTGCAAGGTATTATTACCATGTAGTTACCTAATCTAAATTATATATAATAGTTATTACATATACCATTCTAATATTGGCACTAGTTTTAATTCACAATATTTATCTGTAGCATTTGGTTTTGCAAGAAAACATTACTACAACTAATTAATAAATAGAGACATAGTTCACATAAAACAATGGACCTACCCCAAACCAAAAATACTCATTTATATGTTTTTAAATGAATTATGCCATAGAGCGAACCATGATTCAACCGTATTCTCATGGAATCCAAGTGTTTTCTTCATTCACTATGTTCTTATCAAACCACAGGAGAAATAAGGAGCATATGAGAGGGATTTCCAGAAATGGATGTGAAGATGAGTAGTGGCCAAAATGCAAAAGTTAATGTCAATTTTCAGATGAACATTGAGAATCAGTTTCTTCGGTACTTTGGGAAATCTTTGTCTATATTTTGAGTTACCACTTATAGACATCTGTCATTTCATATTAATGTTTAAGATGATTGTCTACATTAGAAACGTATATATAAGATAAAATTTAATTATTTTATTCTTCAAATAATCAAGATGATAAATTCACACTAAACATAATTCAATTTTTAAAATCTAATTTGCTCAACTTTATTGTAGCATATTAAGAGTCTAATGCCATAGATCCAAAGTTTTAAAAGAAATAAATATTTGTATCTAACAGACTTCTCCAAAAAACCAGCTTAGTAGTTCAAGTGCATAGAACTAAGAATGATGTCTGAATGTAGGAGTCAGAGCATTAGAAGTTGTTGCATATTTTGGGAGTGAGAAACATTACACATGTATCATGAGTTTGTAAAAATCATTGAAATCATCTGCCTGAAACAAATCTTAATCAATTTTATTCATTGGCTTTGGTTGGTTAGTTTAATTTCATGAGCTGGTAAATTTCCTTTAGAAACTGGTGATTTGCCTAACTTTTCGGCTTTTGATTGTCTTATTATTCATCAATAATTTGATAAAGAGTTTCTTTCATAAAGCACCTGATTACATCAGCCTGATTACTAATTATCTTTATTACTATTATCATTATTTAATGTTTATGATTATTTATTTGTGTTTGTTATTGTTACATAGCTCTCTTTACTTTTAAAAAAAAATTCTGAAATATCTTGCTTTTGTGGATTTTAAACTAGAGTGTATCTTCTCTGGCTACCTTGAAAATTTATTTTTAAAAATTATTTTCTGTATCTTAAGCCAGAATGTAACAAAAATGAACACTGTAAAATACTTTTAAGGTATAAAAGTGGATTAGTTTCAACCCATGTTATCTGGATTACCTGTGGGCAGCATTAAGCTACTCCTCTACACATAGGAGCCACCAGAACAGGAAGGTGACAGTGAATCCTTGACTTTCGGGTCTTTCAGTGGTTTAGATTTCACGTATCTTTGCTTCTAAAACAAAGGCTTCATCTTCTTTCATCTCTTTCTATTTTGCCTTACTCTATCATATAACAAACAACCTTTAAAGAAACTCAAAAGAATTTCATACTTATTTTAGAGGTAAAAAGACAAAAAAAAAAAAAGAGAGAGAGAAAAAGTAGATTACCTTTTATAAACACAAATTAATTTAATAGCCGAAGGGGAAATAAATATATTAATTAAGGAAATGTGAAGAAAAATAGGAAGAAGATCTCATATGAAAAAGAAGCTTATAGTATTTATTAACAAATAAAAGCCCACAATACATTTTTTCTGCTTTAAAGATGACCTCTGAGACCATAGAGATCCTAATGAATACTTAAATGTGAAGGGACTACCCTTTCACATTACCATAGTTACAAAAATGTGTTTAAGGTTCTGTAGTTTAGAGATCTAAATGAGACTTTCCCAGGAAGTTTACCAGGTTTTATGAGAATTAGTACTAATATCTGATTATAGGTGGAAGAAAACGTTATGCTTTTATTTTGGATTACAGGAAATTTACTGTGGCATTTAAAAAATTTTTAATTGATATGTAATAATTGTTTATATTAATGGAGTATATAGTGATGTCTTGATATATATAAATGATACATATAAATGATTAGATTTCTAGTAATAATTGGAGAACAAATTACTGTTAGTACTTTTATATTACTAAATGTATAATGATTAGACAACTAAGAGCAATTAGTGATGTATGCTATTACCAGAGTAATTTTCAAAGCCAGCATCTCCAGCTTATATCATTTCATTGTATTGGGAATATTCAACATCTTCCTTCTAGTTATCTGTAACTGTATAACATATTTTCAACTATGGTATTGTTGAAACAGTAGTATACAAAACTAGAACTTCCCCCCCATCTAGGTATAATTATATACCCCTTAATAAATCTCTCCCTATTCCTTCCTTTCCCCACCCTTCCTTAGTTCTACTTTTGAATTTCTATGAGACCAACTTTTTTTAGCTTCCTCATAGGAGTGAGAATATGCGGTGTTTAACTTTTTGTTCCTGGCTTATTTCATTCACAAAATGCCCTCCAGTTACATTTATGTTGCCATGAGTCACAGATTTTCATTCTTTATTCTTTTCATGGCCAAATAGTATTCCATTGTGTGTGGTGTGTGTGTGTGTACGTATATATATATATACACATACACTCACACACACACCACACACACACACACACACACACACACACACACACACACACATATTCTCCTCATCAATGTATCTGTTGTTGGACATCTATAGGTCAATTCACTACTCTAACTACTGCTGCAGTGAACACGGGGATGCAGATATTCAACATACTGTTTTTATTTTTCATTTGGACAAATGCCCAGTAGTGGAATTGCTGACTCATATGGTAGTTCTTTTTTTAGTTTTCTGAGGAAGCTTCATACTGTTGTCCAGAGTGGCTATACTAGTTTACATTCAAACCAATACTGTATAAGCATTCCCCTTTAACTGCATCCTCTCCAGAATTTTCTATTTTTATCTTTTTGACAATGCCCATCCTATATGGGGTAATTTTGGATGTCTTCTTTGGAGTAATGTCTGTATAGATAACTTGTCAGATTTTTAATCAGATTTTTTTTGTGTGTGTTGAGATATTTGAGTTATTAGATATTATGAATATTAAACACCTGTTGAATGAATCGTTTCCAAATATTTCTCTTATTTTGGAACTTGTCTTCTCACTCTGTTGACTGTTTCCTTTTTTATGCAGAAGATTTTTAGTTTGAAATAAACTCATCTTTTTTTTTTTTTTTTGCTTTTGTTGCTTGTGTTTTGAAGTTCTATAAAATCTTTTCTCATAAAAATGTCCTGAAAAATTTCTCATATGTTTTACTCTAAGGATTTTATAGTTTTGAGTCTTACATTTGTGTGTTTCATGAACTTTAAGTTGATTTCTGCATAAGGTAAGAGGTGGGGTTATAGTTTCATTATTATACATATGGATATCTAGTTTTTCCAGCACTACTTATCTTTATTAGTAATTTTTATACAAAAATGAGAAACAATCACATTTCAGGGATTGATTTTCTTCAAGTATTATTACCATAACCAACATTGAACGTAATGCTATAAAATATTAATTACTGTAAAGATTGCATGTGTGTGTGTATACACTCTTGCATTTTCTGTATTTAAAGAAAGCAAATTTCATAAAAGTCTGTATAAGAATGTCTTGAAAATCATATTTTAAAGTCTAATCAACCTTCTATTTAACATATTAGTTCAGAAAATTAATGAAAGATATCCATACCTATTTATCAGCTCTCCTCAAAGTCTTGGCTAATCTGGGATGAAAGCCTGAAAAGTACAACATCTGAAGTGTCCAGTAATATATAAAAATGAATAAATATGTGATAGACTAGGGAAATAAGATTGACTAAAATAAATAAGTAAATAATTCAACATAAATCAGAGATGCAGATTAGCAGGCAGGAGTTTTAAAGCAGTGCTTGAAATACTTTAAGAAATACTTTAAGAAAAGTACATCTTAACAAGTAAAACTAAAAACAGAACTACTATAAAATGAAAGTTCTAAGAAGTTAAAATAAAAATTTATTGGATGTAACTAAGAAAAGATTCAAAGCAGCAAAATAAAGATTCAGCCACCTCATAGACAAAGTAATAGAAGGCATACAATATGGGCTAGGTGAAGTGGCTCACACCTGTAATCTCCATGCTTTGGACAGCTGAGGAGAGAGATTCTCTTGAGTCTAGGAACTTGAGACAAGTCTGGGGAGCAGTGTGAGACCCTAATCTCTACAAAAATTTATAGAGATTGGCTGGGTGTGGTGGTGCATACCTACAGTTCTACCTACTTGAGAGGTTGAGGCAGGAGAACCACTTGGGTCCAGGAGTTTGAAGCTGCAGTGAGCTATGATCATACTACTGCACTCCAGCTTGGGAGACAAAGCAAGACCCCATTTCTAAAAATCAATCAATCAATCAATCAATAAAAACTATAAAATATGAAATACCGGCAACGAAACAGGCAGCAAAACAGGTTGAAAAATAAGTAAATTTGAGGCCAGTATCCAGTGAGTTTAGAATACGTGTAACTAGATTCTCAGGAGAGAGAGAATGTGAAAGGGGAATATATACGTGTGTGTGTGGGGGGGGGGTGTTGGTGGTACACATGTGTGTGTGCACGTGTGTGTATTTGAGGAAGTAATGGCAAAGATGTCCCAAAGAAGAAGAAAAATACATATGTACAGATTAGAGATGTACAGGAATCCTTTAGCAGGCTAAATGCAAAGAAAGACACATCTAGACATATTATACTTAAATTGCTGACAATTAAATATAAATCTTTAAAGCAGTCAGAGTAAAATAAAAATAATACAAATAATAGTGGAATTCCCAAGAATTAGAATATTTGAATGCCATCACACGATGAATGGGCAAACAACTTTAAGGTGCTTATAGGAAAAGTGAACAAGGAAACAAATGAAAGACAAAAACCAAAATTTCTATATCCAGTCAAAATGCCTTGAAAAAGCAACGTGAATTAAAATATTTTCAGAAAATGAAAGCTAACACAATTTATCAGCAAAAGGTCTGTGCCACAAACACTGCTATGGGAAATTTTCAGACTCCAGATGGAGCTGACCAAAAGATGGAATGAGACTAGATAGACTGAATAAATGCAAAGACTTACTTTTTGATTCTTCTCTTAATTATTTTAATATACAAGTTATAATTTAATAGAAAAATGTAACATTATATGGTAGTGTTTATAACACATGTAGATGCAAAATATGTCCATGGTACAACAAATTTGAGGTAAATTAAATACAAATATTATAAATCCTTACATTTTGCAAAAAGATAAAATATTAATCCTAAACTGAGTAAAGAAATATAAAATAATCCCAATAGCAACCATAAAGTAGATACAGCATGATGTGGCATTAAATCCATTAAAAGCATCTGAGTGGAATAGTAAACAAAACTTGATCAATTCAGGAAAAAGAAGAAAAATGATAAATAGAAATGGTAAAATAAAAAATGAAGAGATATAGACGGAAATTTGTAAATATAAATACAACTACATTGCAAGTACATCAGACATAAATTGAATTTACAGTTCAATTAAAATGTACAGATTCCTCCAAACAGCCAGCTCTAACTCTAAAAAAAAAAAGATAAACCATGTACAATTATTTATTTCAATAAAATGCACTTTAAATATGAAGACATGAATGACTCTCAAGTAAAATATTACAATGTAGCCCAGGCAAAAAATAAATATAAGCAAAAAATAAATATAAGTTAGTTACTATACTAACATCAGATAAAACAAACTTCAAGGCAAGCCATTGTACAAGAGATAAAAAGGGACATTCAATATAATTCTAAAAAAATTAAACCTGAAGACTAATTTTCAATTGGACCTAATCAATAATTGCCACTCATATCTCACATATTGTGAGTTTTATTATCGTCCATTACCAGAAATTGCTTACTAACCTAGAATTTGTATATATTCAATATTTTAATGTACCTTATGGTTAGCCTGTCATTACGTAAAATAGACTTTTGAGCTTTTACTGTGTAGTCTTTAACTCCCGTTTATTTAAAGGTCAATGTCATAAGAGATAAGAGGCATCATTAATGTTGCAAGACAGAGACTAAAGAATTCTTGTTCTGTTCTGTACAGGCTCTCATGGAACAATGCAAAATCAGAGAAAGAACGAGAGGTCATCTGCAGCCAAATCTGGTCAGATGGATCATAGGATCTTTTGTCTTTCTTTTGTTCCCTCAAATCTATTGTCATCATTCAATTAGAAGCATTATTCTGAATAGCTGCAATAGAAAATAAATGAACTTTTTTTTTTCTGAATCACTGTGCCCTGCATTTCAAAATAAATATTAGTCACTGAGCTAAGATGTATCAGATAACATCTGGGATACTATGTTATTAATCAAATAAATTTTAATGTGAAAATGCTGATATCATAGGCTGGATGCAGCCTCTTACCTAATGTGGATCTGTTAGACAAATTGTGCCTTCTTATTATTGCTTAAGCTAAACAAATGTACAAAGAAGGCAGAGATGGATTTCCTTGATTAGGTTAAGCCATGACAGAAACACTCCATTCCTGTTACTGCTAATCCTATAATACTTACTCAAGAATCTTACCTTTAAAAAAAATTGCTTTTCACAGACTATATAAATATAAAAATGATGGCATGCTATCAATGTCATCTATGTAGTCACCTTCTTCATACTTGGTGACATAAATCCATTAGTTAGAATGACTCTGAAACACAAGAATTACAAACTGAAAGACTGATAAAAATTAGGGATTGAATTTTCTTGTTTTACCTGAAGAAATGCAGCTGTGTACTTTTAACTGTTGGCATATGTCTACCTAATACATAGTTTCTTTTAATTGATATTTTGAGTATAATAATTTTTAGTTTGTAATTTAAATACCTAGATTGATTTTTAAAAGTAATATTTTAAACCACTTAAAATACTTAGCTACTACAAGTGGATAATTGTTGTTTTAAATCAGTTCTGAAAATCAAATTCCAAATTCAGGGTGAGTTTACAATATTTTTTATTCAAGGAAGTGAAACATTTTCTTGACATTATGTCACACATTTAATTCAAACTAGCATTCCTTTCAGTAAAATTGAAAAACAATTTTAATCAATTGATGGCTTAATTAAAAAAATGACTCATTTACTGAATATTGAATTTTACATACAGATTCAAAGAGTTCACATTAAGTAAGCAATATACCATTTAACAAAGTTTTCTTTCTTGGCTAGAGTTTACTATTATCAAAGATATTACATATGTTGTGAGCATCTTCTGTATGAAGCATATGACAAAGAAAACTTTGTTAAATACTGGCAAACCAATTGCAACATCACATCAAAAAGCTTATCCATCACAATCAAGTAGGCTTCATCCCAGGGATGCAAGGCTGGTTCAATATACATAAGTCTATAAATGTAATTCACCACATAAATAGAACTCAATACAAATGTAATTCACCACATAAATAGAACCCAATAGACTCGCTTGTAGGTGAGTGTTGAAGAATGAGAACACATGGACACAGAGAGAGGAGCATCACACACTAGGGTCTGTTGGAGGGCGAATAGGGGAGGGACCGTAGGGGTAGGGAGGTTGGTGAGAGATAACATGCCAGATATAGGTGACCGGGAAATGGAGGCAGCAAACCACATTGCCGTGTATGTACCTATGCAGCAATCCTGCATGTTCTTTACATGTACCCTAGAACCTAAAACACAACAAAATATACATTAAAAAGAAAAAGAAAAGTTGCTATTGACATCTCTCAGGAAATACCATTTGAAAAATACTGATGTGACATTGCAATAAGATCTGAGGGAAGAGTTTTTTGGTGAAAAAAATCTAAGAGTAAAGTTCCTGTGTAAGCAGAACTGGCTTAGCATGCTTATGGAGTGAAAAGTAGCAAGTTTATCTAACATGAACTGTGTGATAATGGGAAGATAAATGAGATATTAATTTGGAAAGGTCATGAGAAGACAGTTTGGTGCAGGGCATTGTAGGAGTTCAAACCTCATTCTAAGATAGATGAGAAGCTGAAAGAAGGTTGATATTTAAAAAGATCACTCCAGATAAGGAACTGAGTAGAACTCTGTTAAATGGGAGATTGTGCAGTTGAGGTATGAAGGTAGAACAGAGAGTATTTGACGATGGATTGCTGTGGTAGAAAGAGAAAAATCAAACTTCTCATATTTGAGAAGGAACATCTAGGAGAATAATGGTACAGTTTACTGCAATACAAAAGACATGGGGAGTAGGTTGTGACAGGGACATGGTATAGTTAAAACAAGATATTTGAAGATATTATGCTTGAATTTCCTATTTAATATCTAAGTAAAAATTCAAGCAGGAAGTAAAACTAAGTAAAATATATAAATTTTGAGCTCAAGCATGAGTTATTACTAGAGAAATAAATATATTTGTCATCAGTAGCTTATCTGTGTCATGTGGAAAATTAAAATGGAATCTAATAAAAGGTTTTATATAAAAATTACAAATATTTTCTTTCTTTTTTTTTTTTTTTTTTTGAGACGGAGTTTCGCTCTTGTTACCCAGGCTGGAGTGCAATGGTGCAATCTCGGCTCACCGCAACCTCCGCCTCCTGGGTTCAAGCAGTTCTCCTGCCTCAGCCTCCCCAGTAGCTGGGACTACAGGCACGTGCCACCATGCCCAGCTAATTTTTGCATTTTTTTTAGTAGAGATGGGGTTTCACCATGTTGACCAGGATGGTCTCGATCTCTTGACCTTGTGATCCACCCGCCTCAGCCTCCCAAAGTGCTGGGATTACAGGTGTGAGCCACCGCGCCCGGCCAAAATTACAAATATTTTCAAAAATAATAAACCATAAAATGATTATATGTGAATTGGGCAAGATCAAATAAATTGTTTATGATTGTTAACTAATATTTGTCACTATTTAAATTAAAATATTTTCTGTCATTGAAACATGATAATTTCCACTAAATTATCTGGAAAAAAATGCAAAAAGGAGGTTAAATGGTTTTCTCTAGTGTTAAGAGTAATGAACAAAGCCTTTATGTTGTTTTGTGATTTCTCACGAAAAATACATGCATGGTTTTGTAATTACAAAATGTATTATTTGTGACATAGTGTATTATAAAGATTAATATCAACTAGGGGCACTTTGAGACATCAGAGTAGACCATCATTTGGAAAGCTACCACATCACTGTGTCTTGCAATAATGTGAAAAATCTCCCTGGTAAGCAGAAAGTTTGTGTGTCAGGCAAATTTAAAGAAAAATTATATCTTGGATAAGATCACCATGATGTCTTGGATTTTTAATGTTTAATAAATATAACACCAGCCCTTGATGCTCTGCATTTTGTCTTACTCATTAGCGAAACTAAAACCCAAATTAAACACATCTATTCACCTATTCCACACATGCAAATTTATGAACAAAAGTGATGAGAGAAAAAAAATCGCATAATTATGTCTATCGGTTACAATTTAATTCAGGAAAACAATGTTTAAAATAATTCAGGGATCCTTTTCAGACAAGAAAATGCTGAGATTATTTGTTGGTACCAGACATTCTGAAGAAAGCACTAAATATGGTAAGGAAAAACTGTTACCAGCCACTGCAACAAGACACTGAAGTACACAGAACAATAACCCTATAGAGCAATGACACAAACATGTCTGCAAAATAACTAGCTAACATCATGATGAGAAGATCAAATCTATAGATATTGATACCAATGTGAAATGTAAATGGGTTAAATGCCCAATAAAAAAAAATCACAGCTTGACAAGCTGGATAAAGAACCAACACCCACTGGTATGCTGTTTTCAAGAGACCCATATCACATGCAATGGCACACATAGGCTCAAAATAAAGTGATGGAAGAAATTCTACCATGTCAATGGAAAACAGAAAAAAAGCGAGGATTGCAAACCTAGCTTCTGACATAACTAACTTTAATCTAACAAAGATAAAAAATGACAAAGAAGAGAATTAAAGTGGTTCATTCAACCAGAAGAGCCGACTATCCTAAATATATATGCAGTCAACACAGGAACACCCAGATTCATTAAACAAATTTTTAGAGACCTTCAGACAGACTTCCACACAATAGTAGTATGAGATTTTAACCCACTGACAATATTAGACCAATCATCAACACAGAAAATTAACCAAGATATTCAAGACCTGCACTCAGTACTGAATCAAATGAACCTGATAGATATTTACAGAACTCTCCACCCCAAAACAATAGAATATGCATTATCATGCCATATGGTACTTACTCTAAAATCATTCAAATAATCATAAGTAAAACACTCCTTGGCAAATGCAAAATAATTAAAATAATAACAGTCTCCCAAACCTCAGCATAATCAAATTAGAACTCAAGAGTAAGAAATTAACTCAAAATCATACAATTACATGGAAATTGAATATCCTGCCTCTGAATGACTTTTGGGTACATAACGAAATTAAGGAAAAAATAAAAAAGTTTTTTGAAACTAATAAGGACAAAGATACAAGGTACCAGAATCTCTGAGACACAGTTAATGTAGTGTTAAGAGGGAAATTTACAACACTAAATACCCACATCAAGAAGTTAGAAAGATTGCAATTTATTGATCTATTATCAAAACTAAAAGAATTAGAGAACCAAGAGCAAACATATCCCAAAGCTAGCAGAAGACAAGAAATAACCCAAATCAGAGCTAAACTTAAGGAGATGGAGATATGAAAAAACATTCAAAAGGTCAACAAATCCAGGAGCTGTTTTTATAAAAATTAATAATATAGACCACTAGCTAAACTAATAAAAAAGAAAAGAGACAAGATTAATATAAGCACAATCATAAACCATAAGGGGGATATTACCACTGATCCCACAGAAATACAAACAACCATCAGAAGATATTGTAAACAACTCTAGGCACATAAACTAGAAAACCTAGAAGAAATGCTTAAATTTTTGAACACATAGACCCTCTCAAGACTGAAGCAGGAAGAACAGGCCAATAAAGAGTGCTGAAGTTGAGGCAGTAATAAATAGCCTTCCTATCAGAAAATGCCAGGAGCAGATGGATTCATAGCTGACTTTTACCAGATGTGCAAAGAAGAGCTGGTACCATTCTTACTGAAACTAATCCAAAAATGTGAAAAGGAAAGATTCACCCCTAACTCATTCTATGAAGCCAGAATCTTCCTGATACCAAAAATTGGCAGAGATTAAAAAAAAAAAGAAAGAAAAGAAAAGAAAACTTCAGGCCAATATACTTGATGAACATTGATGCAAAAATCCTCAACAAACTACTGGCAAACCACATCCAGCAGCGCATCAAAAAGCTTATCCACCACGATCAAGTAGGCTTCCTCTCCAGGATTCAAAGTTGGTTCAATATATGAAAATCAATAAATGTGATTCATCACATACACAGAACTAAAGATAAAAACCACATGATTATCTCAACAGATGTACCAAAGGCTTTTTATAAAATTCAACATCCCTTCACATTAAAAATTTTCAATGAACTAGATATTGAAGGAACATACCTCAAAATTATAAGAGCCAAGTGTGACAAACCCATAGCCTACATCATACTGAATGGGCAAAAGCTGGAAGCATTCCCCTTGAAAACTGACGTAAGACAAGAATGCCCTCTCTCAAAAATCCTGTTCAGCGTAGGCTTGGAAGTTGTGGCCAGGGATATCAGGCAATAGAAAAAAAAGAGAGATTTGAATAGGAAAAGCAACCAAACTATCCCTGTTTGCAGATGACATGATTCTATATCAAGAAAATCCCATCATCTCAGCCAAAAAGCTGCTTAAGTTGATAAGCAATTTCAGCAAAATCTTAGGATACAAAATCAATATGCAAAAATCACTAGCATTCCTATACACCAACAGCAGTTAAGCCAAGAGTCAAATCACAAATACACTCTCATTCAAATTTCCACAGAAAGAAACAAAATACCTAGGAATACAGCTAACCAGGATGGTGAAAGATCTCTACAAGGAGAACTACAAACGACTGCTCAAAGAAATCAGAAATGACACAAACAAGTGGAAAAACATTCCATACTCATGAATAAAAAGAATCAATATCAGCAAAACGGCCATATAGCTCAAAGCAATACATAGATTCAACACTATTCCTATTAAACTAATGCTGACATTCTTCACAGAACTAGAAAAACTATTTTAAAATTTATATGAAATCAAGAAAGAGTCCAAATAGCCAAAGCAATCCTAAGCAAAAATAACAAAACTGGAGGCATACCCTGACTTCGAGCTATGCTACAAGGCTACAGTAACCAAAACAGCATGGCACTGGTACAAGAACAAACACATAGATCAATGGAACAGAATAGACAACTCAGAAATAAGACCACACACCTACAACCATGTGATCTTTGACAAACCTGACAAAAACAAGCAATAGAAAAATGATTCCCTATTTAATAAATGGTGCTGGGATAACTCTTATCATATGCAGAAGATGGAAACTTCACCCCTTCCTCACACCATATACAAAAATTAACTCAATATGGATTAAAGACTTAAATCTAAAACCCAAGCTATAAAATCCTTGGAAGACAACCTAGGCAATACCATTCAGAACATAGACATGAGCAAAGATTCTATGACAAAGATGCCAAAAACAATTTCAACAAAAGCAAAAATTGACAAATGAGATCTAATTAAACTAAAAATCTTCTGCACAGCAAAAGAAACTATCAACAGATAATCTGCAGATTGGAGAAGTTTTTCACAAATTAGACATTCAACAAATGTCTGATATCCAGCATCTATAAACTTATTAGAATGTGGGTGAAGGAAATGGTACTTCTCAAAAGAAGATCATGCAAAACTATGAAGGTATTAAGAAAAATGAGGTTTTTTTTTCCTTTTTTTTTTTTTTGGCAGCGACATAGGGACATGGATGGGTCTAGAGGCCATTATCACTAGCAAAATAACACAGGAACAGAAAACCAAATATGATATTTTCTCACTTATAAGTGAAAGGTAAATGTTGAGAACACACGGACACATAGAGGGGTACAATACACACTGGGACCTTTTGGTGGATGGAGGGTGGGAGGAAAGAGCATCAGGAAAAACAACGAATGAGTACTAGGCTTAATACCTGAACGATGAACTACTCTATACAACAAAATCCCACGACACAAGTTTACTTATGTAAGAAACCTGTACTTGTACCCTTGAACTTAAAAGTTTAAAAAAAAAGTATCTACATACTCTCACAAGCACATTTTCTTACTTGCCAGAGCAAATCCTGACTTTATTCTTGACGTTACTATAGATGTAATACTATCATGATTCTGCTTAAATTCAGTAATTTCTTTTCTTTGAGCTTATCTTCTCTTCTTTCACCTTTTGACTATTTAAGTACACAGCCCTGGAAATACTTTTGGCTCTACAACACATAAAAAGAATGATTTTTCATTGTCATAAAAACATAATGTTATTTTCCTATCTTACAATTTTTTAAACACATTTTTTTCCCTTGAATCACTATATACCAAAGCTGTTTCCAGTTTTTGAAAATCTTGTAAGAGATAGTTCAGGGTAACCATCTTCAAATTCTCACTTTCCATTCTCTTTTAAATCCAATTCAACCAAGACTTTCCTCCTAGAGTTCCACATAGATATTATAACGATTTTTATGCCGCCAAATCTAGTGTCAAAAATTCCCCTCTCAATATAATGTATTTATTAGTAGCCTTTGACAAAGCTTAACATGATCAACCTTGATGCACTACTTCTTTTGGATACTAAACACCACTCTTCCATTTTTTTCTTCCTCACTAGTAGTCCTCAGTCACCTTGACTTGTTCCTCTTCTTTTACTATTTTTCTTTTAATGTTTTTCTCATGCCCTACATTCAATACCTTAAAACTGTATTTGGAGTATTACTAGTTCTCAACACTGCCAGTGGCATGAACAGCGTCTGTGCCATCTCATCTTTTGCCCCTGCTCTGCACACACCACAAAGAACGCCTAGTATATACAAGTTTTCTTGTTTTCTTTTTCCTTTGATCAGCGTCCCTCCCCCCTGCTTTTGCTTTTTCAAGACAGAACACTCAGAAAGGATGATTTAAAATGTAAGTCAGTCCTTGTGCAATGACTTCTTGTTTTATTTAACCTAAAATCACAAATCTTTAGCAGGGCCCAAAAGACTTACAGAAACTGATTCTTCATATTACTTCTCTGACCTCCTCTGCAACTCTTCTCTCTCTCTCTTTCTCTCTCTCTTACACTCTCACTCACTCTGTTCTTCCAGACACTATGACCTCCTAGCTTCTGGGCCAATATTTCAGAAATGATTCTAGATTCACACTTTTGGCTATTTTCACTCATTTTGATTGGAACATTACACACCAGATAACAAATACTTACCCTCCTTACCTTCTCCAGACCTTTACTGAAATTTTATTTTCCCCAGGATTTGCTGATTAACCCATTTAAAATAACAACTACATCTTTTCTGGGAACTCAGGAACTTCCTCATTGTATTCTGCTTTCAACAGAAGAAAATCCTCCATTATTTATAATCTTCTAACACTGTATAGTCAATCCTCATTATTTGCAGAGTCTATATTTGCTAATTCTCCTACTTACTAAAATTTATTTGTAACACCAAAATCATTCTTGGACATAAGCCGAGAGGGAAAGAAAAAATAATTGAGTCACCTGACATGCATATTTTCAGCTACGATAGAGTAAGACCCTGCCTTGCCTTTTTGCTTCAGTTCTCATAGTGTAAACAGGTGTCCTGTTCATTTTATTTTCAACTCCACAGTTTCCTTCATTTTTGGTTTTTCATTGGTAAATTCACTATTCAAAATGGTGTTGAAGTGCTGTCTAGAGTACTTAGGTTCTAGAAGGCTGTGATGTGCCATCCAAATAAAATAAGTGTTTTTGATAACGTTAGTTCGGGCTTGAGTTACAGTGTTCCTGGTCATGAATTGACTGCTAATGAACTAATACATATTGAACAAAGTATCTTTGAATAGAAATAGAAATAAAACAGGTTGTATATTGGTTAGTTTAGAGAAAGTTTGTAACCATAGGCTCACGGGAACCTACCTCTCTCTTTCTCCTAGGAGCAATGCTTCATTATTAACTAATGCAGTGATTGCAGTAATTTTAGAGAACATAACTATCTGAAATAATGAAAATTGATTGTAAATGATTTTTGCTGCATACAATGTAAACTTCATAAAGGATAATCTGTAATATATTTGATGATAAAACATGGAAAACATCTACCGTTACTTCATCTTCAAAAATCTAAAACAACAACAACAAAATGCTATGTATACACATATATTCATAGGTACACACCAAATAAATATTTTTGAAAGCTATGTTGATTGTAGTTATTGTAAGCAGGTTAAAAAATAATCAGGTGCTCAAAATAATTTGTTTGGATGGTTGAATGGGTGAAGTGCATCACAAATTCTGATTTAATGGACATAAACCATAATATTTAGAGAGATAATGACTGTTAACCCTATCTATCTATCTATCATCTATCTGTCCATCCATTTATGTATGTACTTACTTATCTATCTCTGTCAACCTGTCGACCTATTGCTTTGCATTTGGTATGTATTAAATATATGTTTATTCTAAGAAAGGAATAGATTTGTTACACCACAACCTCACTAAGGCAACAGCAAAGGACAGTTAATTCCATACAAATTTTCTGTATTATTTTATGTTTTTATAAATTCACAATATTTCAAAGGAAAGAATAACAATAAAATGAAATTATTGCCTTATGACTCGTCTTTCCAAACAAGCTTCAACACATCTAATCAAAATGCTTCCCTTTCCTTAGCATTAACAAATAGTGTTCTAAAGCCATCCAGTAACTGTTCCAAAACAGTAGATAGGCTACAAAGAAAACATCTCTATAATATCTTTTTAGAGCATCGAAAAATTAATCAAAAAGTCTAGGCTGTTTCAGTGACAAGTACATTAATCTCTGCGCAACTATATTGATATTTCAAATAGTTTATTTAAAAAATCTTTTTCATGACATTATAAAATTAATCTTTAAAAAAGTATTTTTTGTTACTGTTAAGCAAAGAGGAAATCAACTGTTTTAATGGATTACCTGGACTGACACACAGCATGCAGGGAAATACCACGGGGGCTCTGCCACAGGGACCTCAAATATTTCAAAGACCACATTCCTGATCAAAGAGTATAATGCAAAACAAAATGTGTAATTGATTGTTAGCTAGCCACTATTTTCTTCTAAAAATGAAATAGTATTTAAATATTCCAGCGTATAAACCAGAGTATAGTAACAGAATAAGAGCTTAATGGATTTGGTCTATGGCACAATATCCATTCATCAATCATCAACTTTTATATCACTCTTAATAGTACAGGGGGTTCTAAATTTATATGCTACTTTTTCTAATCCTCTTCTGCTTTTTCTACTGAGAGTTTTGTTATTATTTGCCTTATGGGATTATTGAGCAAATATGTCATGTTAATTTGTGTTGATGTCCTAAGAAATAAGTCAGAATGTTTTGATTAATTTTTCGGAGTCTTCCTTTTCTATATTAAAAGGAAATTATATATTTACAATTATAAATGAAGGTTAAATGTGATTGTATTTCTTTTTTTTTAACATTTTTTTTTATATACTTTTTATTGCATTTTAGGTTTGGGGGTACATGTGAAGAACATGCAAGATTGTTACATAGGAACACACATGGCAGTGTGATTTGCTGCCTTCCTCCCCATCACCTATATCTGGTATTTCTCCCCATGCTATCCCTCCCCAAC